>JAMKCH010007194.1:0-30597 GCA_023653785.1 Ophioderma brevispina
TAGAAAAGCACAAGCTTACAAATCCCTATTTCGACCGTGCTGCGGCATACAGGGAGAGAAACTTGGTTCCCAGATCCGCACGCTTCGGAGATGTGTGCATTTTTATTTGTAACGTTTGAAACAGTCAAATGAGTAAACAATGTGAAAATATTACAGCAACCAAATGCATTGAAGTAAGTGGAGATTACAAAAACTCTAAATTAATAAAAACGTGAATGGGGTAATATATTAGGCTCCTTAACACACGAGGTAATCATGAAAATTAAAATCAAATAATTATAGCAAGCAAATAGGCAAAATTATACCAATACAGTTACCAAGACTAGAATTAATATATGTCAATGATAATGGGGTGATGTAAAAGATATCAATCTCTGCATGCGCAAAGGCCAAGCCCTATAGCAGAAAGATCAGATACATGGGGTAAATTAGGAAAGCACTAGCTTAACAATCCTTGTGTACCGTGCTGCTGCATACAGTAGAGAAAACTGGGTTCCACAATCCCACCTTCGAGATCTGTGCATTTCTTTGTAACTTTAAAACAATCAAAATAGAGTAACAAATGTGAAAATTCGGCAAACCAAAATTCATTGCAAATAAGTGGAGATTAACAAAAACTCTAAAATGAAAGTGAATGGGGCAATAAATTAGGCTGCTAAGCACACAGTAATCAGAAATTAAATCAAATAATTATAGCCAGCGGATATGACAAGAATTATACAAATACATTTTTTACCAAAGACTAGAAATTATATTTCATTGATAATGGTGATGTACTAAGAATTCAATCTCTGCTGCAGCAACGGCGAGATAAATAAGGGAAGATCAGAACCATGGTGTAAATTAGGAAGAGGCACGGAGCTTACAAATTCCTATGTGTAACGTGCTGCTGCATACAGGGAGAGAAATCTTGGTTCCACAGATCCCACGCATCGGAGATCTTTGCATTTATTTTTAACTTTAAAACAATCAAAATAGATTTAAACAAATGTAAAAATTCACGGCAACCAAATGCATTGAAATAAGAGGGATTAACTAAACACTAAATGAAAAGTGAATAGGTCCAATATAATAGGCTGCTTAACACCGAGTAATCATGAAAATTGAAATCAAATAATTATAACAGCTGATATGACAAAATTATACAAAAGGCAGTGACCAGAGACTAAAATATATATGTCATTGGTAATGGGTGATGTAAAAGAATTCAATCCCTGCATGCAGCAACGTCGAGACAAATAAGGGGAAAGTTCAGAACCATGGTGAAAATGTAGCTATATAAATGTGGATCTTTTTTTGTTTCATAACTTTTTAATCACGAGTAACTCTATTTTTATCAGGACAAAATAACTTAGAATGGACTATGTAGCCTGCTCATTGCCTAAGGCTGGCTCTAAGAAGAACATTCACTACTGAATGAACATACTGGAATGCCTCTAGCTTGCTGAAAGATTGTAAAAGCAAGTGGCTCTAAAAGCTGATCAAGATTTTTATTGATTGCCTTCCCCTTGTCAACAATTTCTAAACCAAATGGATTGCCCCTTGGTTCAGGGATCAAGCAGTTCTTAGTCCACTGATGGGTTGAACAATTAAGCTAACATGAACTCTGTGAATATCAAAGTATTGCAGGCATCAGAGAGAGAGACTTGGACATCGTATTGTTTTGAAATTAGAGTATAGTACATACCCTGATTTCTGTGCCATTATTTCTATCAATGGTATAAGAATCACTAATTTTGATTTCTAAAGATCTGCACATTAACATCATCCTAATGTATGGAACTTGTGCAAGGTTTTTTTTTTTATTGTTTTCATAAAGGTATGACCTTTCTTAGAATTAAGGATCTTCAGTAACTGCTGAGCCATCTAACAGTAATGTTAATTTAACTGCAGCCACTGAATATTTGTTACTTGGCTATGAAATTTGGAGCTCATAATTGGAGAAATTTAAGACCATATGAAGTGGAATTTGTAAGAATAAATACTGCAGTTCTTGAATGATTTTCACTCAGTTAACTCTGTTTGAATGATTTATAGACTATTGGATTTTTAATGTAAATGTTTTTTTTGCAGGTTTCTGCAACAGATAAAGATGGCAGCTCATTTGGTATATTATATACCATCAAATCTGCCACTACAAATGGTCAGGAATTGTTTGTAATTGACTCAACAACTGGGAATATCACTGTGAGCTCTGGACAAGTTGATGCTGATACAACTTCCGAATACACATTGTTTGTGGAGGCACAAGATACAAAACTTGACGTCCCAAGGTATGAAATATGATAATTTTTATTCAGATGGTAGAGCATATTCTTATTTTCAAATAATTATGGAAATATTTTTTTTCTAAATGGAACTTGTTTAGAAATTTCGACGAATTTGGTATGTTCCACATTATTATTTTATTGCGACGTAACCAAGTAGGGTTTTGGATACATAATGTCAGCATTTTACTGCTGTCTAATGGACAGCAAGTGGCTAGGTCTTCTATTTGAGCAGTTTCTTAAGATGGTCATTTTGCCTAACTTATTGTTTTCTTGCTGCTTGCTGATAAAATCAGTAAGTTATGAGTTTTTGCACAACCATTCCTTAAAATATTTGTCAGGTATTGACCCTTTTACAATTCTTCTTTGTTATTAAAGGTGGGTGACCCAATAGACCATTTGCACGATCCCCATAATGCATCTCGTAATGTGCCCATTTCCATCCGGGAACTTGTACCAGCCTCAAGTCCGCTAAAACCATACGGTTAAGAGTGCAAAGAGAATACCAGCCCTTTGAGGATCAGAGAATTCCACAGAATCACTTTGCTACCCAATCCATGACACTGCAGTCACAGTATCCCTATCGATCATCCTGGGTCAATGACAGATGGTATGAGCAATGGTCATCCTCTACTTTGAACCTAAAGCAGTTTGTGGACAGCCCATCTAGCAAGCCCAGAGACTGTGACTGACTTAATAGGAAAGCATGGGTCAACCTCAACAGACTCAGAACTGGCGTTGGTCGTACAAAGAACTTCCTTCACAAGATCGGAGTAGAACTTTCACCAAACTGCGATTGTGGAGAGCCACAAACCATTAGCCACATCGTAGATGACTGTGAGGTCTACAAGTCCCCAAGAGGAATTCCAGGCCTGATCAACCTGGATGATGAAACTATCAGCTGGTTAAAGACGGATCTTCCACTGTGATTTTGGACTTGCACGCACGAACGAACGATGGGGATCGTGCAAATGGTCTATTGACAACTTTGCCCAACTGGATGTGACCTTTGATCTGTGTGTGACCTTTGACCTCAGATTTGTTCTTTGCTCAGATCAGCGGTCCTTTTGACCAAATTTTGTGTTAATAGCTCATTTTTATGCAAATTGACCTCTAGATGACCTTTGGCCTTTCAAGTCACTCTGAAACCCTGTAAACAAAGGTCAGACTGTCCTCCCTATCTTTATGCCAAATATCAGCCCCATGTATCAAAGCATAATGAAACGTATAGCCGGATGCAGACAGACGGACTTGCAGACAGATCTCATATTAGTTATCATAATTATTATGGTTATCATTTTGGTTTCTACAGATTGATACTGCAACTGTGGTTATTGAAATCATCAATGTCAATGACATATGTCCTGGATTTGAAAATCATTTGTACTTGAATGGAGCCATTGGCATAGGCGATGAATATGTTACAGGTGATGAAAACAAAAGACTGGTCGTCATAGCAGTGGACATGGATATGGTAAGCAATTAAAGGCCATTTTCATTTTTGCTTTGTTTAACCATTACGTAGACTCAGCATGTGTTTATTTAGGTCATAAAGGTATAGGAAGCAGATTTGTGTACACAGGATTTTCTCTTTTGACGCAATGGGGCTAGGCTCCACCAAACACTTGATTCCAGCAGAACCTATGACGTAGCCAGAGGCGGTGCCTCGATTACACCAATATTCCGCAGTACAGTAATCCAAGAGTAACCACAAACTCCATCTGTTACAAATGTCCATTTAGGACCATAAACTGGAATCCTTTTTGATTCCAAAAATTGAAGCTCTTTTGGCTTGATAGATGGCAGCAGAGAAATAGCTTGCACATACAGCCCCCTGTGGTATCTATAACATCAGTTGATCCCAGCACTATGTACTGCACAGATCTACCACTTCTGCAGATCAAAATTAATTCTAACTGGCAATTTACCTACTGGCAAAGTTCTCTATCATCTGTCTGTATTTATCATGCATAAACATAGCCTAATACTGTCCAATTGGATCACACAAAAATGACATATGCATTGTAGCATCTAATTATTGACATGGGAAACTACATATTTTGCTATCTGTTTTTCAACATACAGCCAGACGGAAAAAAAAACCCCCCCGGCTATTTATAGTATTTTTACTCTGGGCCATAATTTCTTGGACATAACAAACGCTCGCGTTGATCTTTGCGTGTACTGCGTCTACGTGCAACACGGGAAAGCGGGCGTACATTCTAAACTGTCCAAGAAATTATGAGCCAGAGTATAGCTCAATCTCTGACTTGTAAACAACACCTGAAACCATTGCAATATAGCACGTGGAATTCCATTTTTCTCTTTGAAAATAAACAAAGTACTTTTACTATGAGAAATCTTTTGTCAAGTAAAATAGAGAAATAATATATTTTTAATCATAAAATGAGGATACTCTAACAATACTTAATTTTTTTCTTTCATAGAAAAAGATGTGTATTTACCACAATAATTCAGAATGGTCCTTGAAGAGAGTGGGTTATATGGGGTATTCAGGAATTGGAGGTCAAAGGTCATTGAGAGGTTATTTGGAGTAATTGTTAAAAAGCTGAGAGGTTATTTGAGGTCATTGTTAAAAAGTTATGGAAAAATATACTCCTACTGTTGCATTGAATTTTGCAACCAAAAACAAATAATCAAGCTGTATGCTTGAGTGGTTAAGTACATGGTTATTGTATGAGCCACTGCACCATTGGTGCTCTGATTCTTTTTTTTTTTCTTTCTTTTTTTAATTATAAACCTTAGTAATGAAGGATTATTTTGATAATGTAACTTTGTGAGTGAAGTTTACCATAAAGGTGCAACGAGAGAGTTTAGAGCATTCATATATTGTGTCATATGTAGTGATTTCATATAGATAAGACCCCCAATAGATTTCTTCACTTATATTTGGCTACAGAAATGCCTTAGATGTGAAAACAAAAATCAATTTTGATTTGCTTAATTTTAATATAAAACAAGCTGAATGTAGTATTTGCTCCTATAATAAAATAAACATTTAAGTTTTTGTACCAAAGAAATAATTCTCAGCTTAACCTTTCACATGGGGATATTTTTGATAGAAAGCTTTACATTAGTGCAAAAATCAGAATTTTTTAGGGACACCTGTTATATGTGAAATCTCTTGTTGCACCTTTAAAAGAGGTCAAGTGATCAAGTGTTATGAAAAAAATATATCTTCAACTTGTGTAAATATTTTCAATTCAATAAAGAGATCAAGTGATTTTGTGTGATTATAATCTCTGTCAGAATTTCTCAGGCAAGCTGAACGCACGCAATGTATTATGCAAATTATATTGCGGTATAGGCGAACACCACCCAACCAATTACAAATTGTCAAGAACTTATTTGTGCTTCCGGGTTGGTGCACATCATGCTGCGCGTACTGCAATTTTGACTGAGAAATTCAGTGATTATAAAATATGTCTTCAACTTTATTAGTTTGGTCATATAATTATTTGTTAAAAATGCTGATTTAAATGCTCCGTATTGTATTATTCAAGTATATGGTGCTTGGCAGTACATTCCCAATTTAGACGGGGGAAAACTGTGTATAAGTTTTCTTTTTTTGTAATATGCTACCAAATTTACCTTAAAATAACTCTATTTGTGTGTACTTAAAACAGGAGTTTAAAGGGAATGTTACACTTGTCAACGATTCATCTGGAGGTGGCTTTGGCATTGCTTTACAACCAATAACAGATATTTCCACTGAAGAGTATTTTATCGTACTGCAGAATGACTCGTTAATTGCAGCTGGAAAAGACTACCAACTTGAGGTGAGGAAGCTAACCTTTTATTTTTAATACTTTATCAAATATGAATATTGTTGATCAAATTATCCAACGTTCACCTTGTCATCATCACTTTGACTGTTTTAAACTCATAAATGGTCATTATTTATGTGCTTTCTTATTAAAGTTTAAGAAAGCACATAAATAATGACCATTAATGAGTTTAAAACGGTCAAAGCGATGATAACAAGGTGAATGTTGGATAATTTGATCAAGTAATCATTTTGAAACTAGTGCATGAATGTTGAAAAAAGGCTTTTTTTGCAAGGGAACTAAGTATAGAGTCTGTGTGGCCAATATAGATCAGTAAAGCCCAAAGTCTGTCACCTTTCTTACAGTGTCTCTGATTGGCTCATTACATGATATAACAAGAATAACCTCCGAGTAAGAAATCAAAATATTTCTATATAACTGTTTCAAGGCCTCTGGGCTGTTCCTGGTTAACTTATTTATAATGGACATGAACACGCTTATTTTAGCTGATTACCGACAATAAAAATGAGCGAGTTGGCGGATGCTGTTTTGCACCTATCGAGGTCAAAGTTCCATATTAATAAAAATATTAGAACTGTGCAATACTGTTGTGTTAAAAACGTCACACTCGTCATAGCAACTACGAACATACTATAGCCCATGCTATTTTGGAAGCCATATTGAAAATCTGCAAAAAACATAGTAGCTGATCTTTGCGACGGTAAACTTTCTGGACAAACCACATGCCTGACAGTGTTCTTGGATGTCTAAGGATTAATTTATAACTGAGTGTCGTCAGGCAAAATCAACAAGAAAGTGCATTTTTCATGCTGCTAATGGGCTTGGGCGGTAATATTTAAGCGTCCGCCAGTAAGCTTGTTAAATCAAGATGGCCGCCTGTCCTCTAGCCTTTTATCTATCTCTATGAACTGTATGCACCTCAGAAGCTTTTCTTACCCAGTAAAGTACTGTCTGGAATCTAAAATAAGTTAAATAATATAGATGAGTACCAGCATATGCTGGGAATTTAAAACAGACTCGCTGTACAGGAGGAGTGGTAAACCCCCCACAGCAACATTATATGATGGAGTCTGGCCCAAGCGCCAAAGATAGAGAGATGGGCACTCCGCCCTCAGGCACACCACCACCATCTTTACATAGAGCTGCATAATGCACTACTTACAGGCACTATCAGTGATTTGCCAAATCAGAAAATATAAAAACAACATATTTTTGATGTCTGTAACAAGCATAGTTATCCTAACATGCAAGTTAAAAGACTGGAAGACATAATCGGATGTTTTAGTCATTACTGTCCATATGGACACTTTCTACAACATTTAAATGAATGGAGATTGAAGGTGCTTGTTCTGATTTTTGTCTGTCGTGTTCTCTAATTGATATGAGAGCCTGACACTTGTACAGACTGACCATCAAGTACCGTGGGAAACAAAGTTGCGGTTTTGCTGCTATATGCGATAATGCATAGTGCAACGCCCTATTCACTACTGTGCTAATATTGATGGTTAACCATTAAAATGGTAGTTTTTTATCTGTGTCTTGAGAAAGAAATGGATTTGAAAGCTGAAATTTCAGGACGACAGTGAGAAAAATATGGCCTTTCATCTGATATAAAAATTGATACTACTTCCACTTAAATCAGGGGTCCCAAACAGGGCTCAATTTAGCACTGGCCCGCGGCCAGTGAAATTCATGTTGGGCCAGTAAGAATTCAACTGAGCTGTCCCGTCGGGCCAGTTGAATTTTCAGAAATGTAGGTTTGGTAGGTCTCCATGTGAATTATCCTCAAAATACTTCAGCATCTTATTTAATATTTTCATGCATTTTAACTTTTTCAAAGATCATCAGTTTTTCAGTGCTGACTCCCACTGGCACAACTTCTCTAACACAGATGGGCATGTTAGTCTCTCTGTCAATCATAGCGTTTATGTGCATAGGAGTGAGGGCCCGTAGGTCCTAGGCTATGTGCATGAGTGCTGTTCATGAAAAGTATGATCTCACATTACGGGCTTATTATATTCGACGAAACGAAACGCAACAGACTCAGTGCACCCATTGGATTACACGCTTTAATCCGTCATAGTATAAAATGTATGATAACGGAATAAAGCGTGTAATCCATTGGATGCACTGAGCCTGTTTCGTTTCGTTGAATATCATAAGCCACATTAGTACATAATTTCATAACAGCGCACATATCACGCTGCTTCGCGGCATTTTAACTGCAGAAATGAAGCATTTCTTAACCAATTGCAGTGGACCAGGCCCTACAAGACACAGAATTAGAAAGACGTTCCTAGTAATAAAAAGATGCAAAAGAGTGAATATGAAAAGAAACAGACCCGAGGCTATCTCCCGCTATCTCAATTAAAAGTGACAACTGAAGACTGAGCAAATAATTATGTTTTGTAGAACATGAATCGTAATTTTGTCCCCATTTATTTATCAATTATAATTTTGTACTGTATACAAACTACAAATGTAGGTGATGGAAAAAATTGAGTGTAAAGTAAATGCAAAAAAGACACAGATACGGAGGCCCCGGGGGAGGAGAGGTTCTGCTATGGCGGTATACGGGTATGTGCGTCGTTCAGGACTCCCAGTTCGCACCTCTTTTGCAGTTCTTTAGACTTCCCTACTTTGCCACAAAACTCACAGATTTTAGTTCCATGGGAAATTATTTTGTCAGTTCATCATCTCCACAACCTCTAATTTGACCTAAAATGCAGTTCCAAGTCCATATATTGAAAAAAAAATAAGTTCCAAAGACCAAATTTATTCAAAACATCAATTCTCAAGCCCCAAGTTGGCGTTTTTGCGCAGCACACCCCAACCCTAAGTTGAGTGCTGCTCAGGACTGAGTGCTCAAATATAGGGCCTATTGTTTTTTTGACATTTTAGGCCAATTATCAAAGTATGGCGTAAGCAAGAAATTCATGACCATAGCATGGAAAATGGTTGGGCCAGTGAGTTCACTGCAGGGCCAGCAGGTTTCCTAGTTCACTGGCCCGACGGGCCAGTACATAAAAAAAAAATTAAATCCACCCCTGGTCCCAAAGACAATTGGAACAAGCAGCTTTAATATCTTTGAACAGTGCTGTTTTCTTTTTGGGCCTTTTGCATTTGGAAAAAATAAGTGAGTTCTACATGCTTATCCTGCATTTTTCAAATATTTTTACTCTTTTGGGTGGATCACTGATAGTGCCCTTAAAGGGACATTCAGAAATAAGGTGGTGATAAACACTTCTGTGTTGCCCACAGCTGTTTGAAAGTCTCATTATGACAAAACCAGAATAAAACAAAATATATCAACGGTGACACAATTTGGAGTATTTATTCCACTAACTACATCCTGTGTAAATTTGATGAAATTCATTGCGGGCAAATATGATTTTTCATGAAAATCAAGTTTTACATGTCTTTCTATGGGAAAGAGGCATATAGAGGGCGCTATAACATACAAATTATGACCTTTGTAGGCCTATATGGCAAGATTCCCGCGATGGATTTGTCTGATTTTTGCGGAGTAATTTGCATGTCTTTATATTAGTTGTCAAATTGTGTCGCCATTGCTTAAAATTGCTCTAAAAATAAAAGAGACAATTTGTATTGGTCAAACAGTTGTGTGCCCCTAGTTCTACAGAGGGCCACAAGAAACTGTTCAAAGAACACAACTTAACCATTCCGCAATTAATGCTTCTTTAATCGATCGATATAACCTTTCAATTTCACAATCATAGTTAATTGCTTTGCAGCAAAAGAAGTGATTTATAGATTTTTCAAAGAATGCTCCTTTAATTGTCCCACATGACCTTTTCACCCCGATCTGTGCTCAAAGAGGCAGTAGCGAGATTCGAACCCCAGACCCACTGTATCATGAGGTCAGCTATCTAACCAAAAGACCAGTGAGGATTGGTGTGCCAGATTTGCAATTCTAATCCTTGGTAACATATACGGAATAAATCGCTACTACTT
Source organism: Ophioderma brevispina (assembly GCA_023653785.1). Classification (NCBI taxonomy): domain Eukaryota; kingdom Metazoa; phylum Echinodermata; class Ophiuroidea; order Amphilepidida; family Ophiodermatidae; genus Ophioderma; species Ophioderma brevispina. Next base: position 10,052 of record JAMKCH010007194.1, read on the forward strand.
GTGGTCAGCACTCAATATAATGAATAGCTCTGCTCTGGAAGGTTGCCACAACCTATGCTCCAGGAGCATAAGAGGTGGTCAAAATCTCACACTTGCATTTAAACCCAGCTCTAAAGTTTGACTCCTTTTGAGAGTACCTGCTTAAAAATTTCCACCAAAAATAGAATATATGGGAATTGAGGGGTACTGTATGTGAAATTTGCCAACATCGCCTTTGAAAGTAAACATGATAATGATTTTCTTGTTCTTGCTCTTTTTTTTTAAGATTTCAGTAACAGGAAATATAGTCTCAGGTGACCCATGTGAAGTAGAATCTACCAGTATAAATATCACTGTTGCAGAAAGTTTAGCACCAGAATTTGTCCAGGACTCATACTCAACAAATATCATTGAAGAAACTGCAACTGACGTGATCAAGGTATGTATACATGTAATTAAAGGTGCATTTTGTGATTCCAGCACCACCTGTTTTATTCATTGTTCACTAGATATCCTTGAGAAAAGCTTATTTACAAAATTTGAGTTGATCCCGATCTTGCGGTTTTGTGTTATGAGCAATTGCTTGTTTTCCACGGTCCCATAGGCCACTGTATTGTAATTTCTGTCTGTTTACGGACAGAAAATACAAAATTGTTAATTTACAGATGCGTCCGAATTTGTATGTATGATTAGGTACCATGGATTACTAAGGCTCATGGTTCCAATGATATAAAAATCTAAACTTTTTTTAGGTAAGTTGGAGGGATGAGGTTGTGGATCATGCATGGGGATCACGAAATGCCCCTTTAAAATCAATGCCAAGAAAAAAATTACATGTCCTTCAACCAAACAACCATTGTACCACTCAAAACCATGAATAATAGCAACTCCAGCCAGTCAGTGACTTAAAATACTTGGTTGCTTTGATAGCAATATCCAAGCAAGACATTTATGTATGAAAGGAGCAAACATGGTAAGCTGTCAACAACCTATGTAAGATCTGGAAGTCAGTGCTCTCTAGAGAAACAAAGATAAAGGTTTTCTCACTTTGTTTGAGCCAATTCTCCTCTATGGTTCTAAGGCATAGATCTTTACCAAACAGCTTGAACGAAACATAGATGGTTGATACACTAGACTAATATAATAAGGGCAGTCTTTAATGCAAGTTGAGAAGACACTCCAATGAAGACACTCCAATCTCGCGAGTCTCTGGCACTGTTTCATTTCACAGGGTAAATGAGAATATAGTAGCGTTCTTCAAACACCAAAAATTTGACCACTTCTGGAAAATCAAGGGCCCTAGGCTTTCAACACTCATGTTTCTCCAGGGAAAGAATAATTAAATATACATCGTCGCCCACTCACTTACTGTCGTATTACAAAAAACGTTTTCCAGAAAATCCGATTCAAAATCTACTGAAACAAAGGAAGCATAAAAAACATAATGGCTTTACTATATAAATCTGTATGTGAAAACAAAAAATTAATGTTTACATAGAAAAATGACCTATTACACATTATTTTTATAATTCGGTAAAATAGATCCACTAGGGGAAAACCTTTGTTACGTACTAACAATTAAAATACGTCAAATACGTCTGTGAAATTGTTTATTTTATGACGGCAAATGGAACGCTATATAAAACGTGTATTAATGAATGGTGAGTTTAAAGTATGAGTAGTAGTATGGTTGAGAAATACAGATATGATTTGAGGAAAAAGACAAAAAATCTTTAATTACAAACTAATTAGGCAACTTCATCTTCTAAAACTTTGTGCGAAATTTTGCAAAAAACCTCAAAATGTTGAAATACGGGACAGTGTGTTATGCGTGGTGACGACCATCCTTGTCTACCTGTAGATCTATTTAAAAACAAAATATACAATTTTATATGTATCTATACCGTTCTGATGCTATCCGCTAGGTAAGCCAGGGTGCCGGGCGCCGTATATAGGGCGTTGGGCACTCTGTAGATTTAGAAAAATGACTTTTTTCCACACAAGGCACCGGGCGCCCTGCAGATATCTAAGAATGACGGTACATGGCGTCGGGTGCCATGTAGATCAAGAAGAATGACTTTTTGTGGGCACCCAGGCGACGCAGTATGTTACTTATTTGTTGTGTTGTGACAACACCCCCTTCAGAATTTCAAACCAACTGAAAAAAATGGGTCTAAGAAAATTGGCGCCCCCTCTATTGAGAATTCCCGGATCCGCCCCTGTAAGCGAAGGACACCGTTTGGACCTAACACCTATAGATAATATCTATCGTCTCTACCGACCCTGACTTGATAGTTAGTAGGAGCGCCGTGCTGGTAATACAGAGGTCGCTGGTTCGAATCCTGCCAAGCGCACATGTTTTTTTTTTTTCAACACTTATTTGCGCTGACCATCTCCAGGGAAAGATTAATAAATATACAAGTTCATATTCTGCCTACTTTGGTATACACATTGACTGAACTTCACACTGCCCAAAGACTCATCTAGGGTGTACACAGATTGACCTCTAATGACCCCAACATGATCTTTGTCCCTGTTAGGTGTATATCCCTGCGAGAGGATCTTGAAAGTTGTAACTTGCATTGTTTTTCTGACGGATGATGGAAGCAGTAAGATTTCAATAGCTTCCACAATGCATTGCTTCCAAAGGAGGTGTTTGTACAGTACTGATGTGGATCGTTAGTGATGAAACATGGCTAAATGACAGCTAACTGAGTAAAACTTGAATTTTAAGAGCGTTTCATCTCTAACGATCCACATGGCAACCTGTACAAAAACTTCCAATGGAAGCAATGCATTGTGGGAAGCTACTGGTATCTTCTCTTGATGATGGTAGTCATATTTTGTATTAATGCCTAGGAATTAAGTTACACATTGCCTTGATTTATAAATCTGTTTAAGGCCCCTTTAAACTCAAACAAACCTATTTTTTAGAGTAAGTATGGAAATTACAAGGACACATTTGCTATATTGATAAGACTATCAAGTATTAAAAAATTTGAATAGCAAAATTTATCATTTTCCCTTCCGTTGCCATGGTAACGACGGCATCTTGGAAATTTTGAATAATTCATTATAATCCATTTTTCTCAGAAACCATATGACATAAAATCATGAAACCAACTCTGATATAATTTTTGAAAGTAAATCATTTATATGCAATTACAGAGTAAAAAATGATGAGACTACCTGCAACAATAAAATCGGTCATGTGAGCCCATGAATTTTTTGGGTGATTGGTGAGTTTAAAGGGGGCCTTAAGAATGATAAGGGTATGAATTTTTGAACTGGTGCTCTCTCCTGTGAATACCATTATTTTTGCTTGGAAGAACTCAGCCCCAGCCTCGTTTTTTTTAAAACAATCGTATCGTCTGTGTCAATTCATCATAGTGAGAGTACCCCATTATTCAAAACATCATATATACCCTTTCACTACTTTGTATCATGTGCTTTGTTCCATTAAAGCAATAAAATAATGGCACATTTTTGGAAGAGCGCCCCCAATTTTCAAAAGTTGGTATTTTGGCACAGTACGTTGGTAATTGTCTAGGAAACTATACCTGCGAACGAGAGAATGCTAAGAAATGCGTATTTATCATAAAATAAGCGATTTTGTAATTACAATTGGGATCCCAGATTGGACTTAACAGCAGAGCTGGAAATGCTACGTTTATAGTCCGTCCATGATGAAATAGTGCCATCTCAAGAAGATAACCTCTAACTTGACTTGCCTGAACCAATAAAACAACTAACGGATGAGCGTAGACACGTACATGGTGCTATTTCCCGGCTATTTGGCATTTGAAGGCCGTTTCCAGCAGCCGTTGAATTATTATCAAAATCCCCGATAATAATTATTCTAATTACAAAATAACTTCTTCGTTTGTGACACACAGATATTTTCGAGCTTAACCATTCACAGGTATAGTTTACTAGCCAGTTACCAATGCAACCGTGTAAAAATATTGCTTTAATGGAATAAATCTCATGATATAAGTTCAAAGGATATGATTTAATTATGCTCTCTAAATTGAGTGACCTTTAAAGACTATGGCTGGTATTCTGAAAGGGAGACTAACTTTAGACCTGGGTTTAAACCAAGGTTAGTCCTACAAGAGGGGACCTTTTTTTCTTACAACATACTCTAAAGTGTGCTGTAACGGGTGAGAAAATTCCTCATGGATGGGCTGTTCCAGCCCATCCATGAGGAATTTTCTCACCCGTTACATTTAACTTTCACAGCATTTTGAAAGGAAAAAGGTCCCCTCTTGTAGGACTAACCTTGGTTTAAACCCAGGTCTAAAGTTAGTCTCCCTTTCAGAATACCAGCCTTTGTTTTAATGCCCAACTTTTATGCTCACTTTCAATTTCCCCTTTTGACCTTCAGGTATCAGCGACAAGGCCTGATAATTCATCTGAAGGACTTTTGTACAGGATTAAATCAGCTACTGATGATGGTACGGACATCTTTAGCATTGATCCTGAATCAGGACTTATCAAAGCCCAAGCGACAAATTATGAGAAAGTGACAGAATATTTATTGTTTGTGGAGGTTGAAGACAGATCAAGTGAACCGTACAGGTGTGTGATAAATATGTTTTCATCAGAACTGTGTATGTTCAAAGAAGTTTTTTGATAGATTAATTAATCAAGTTCCAACATGTTTCTGTGGATAATCACAGCTTGGTGACATCATCCAACTGGTGACATCCTATTCACAGCCCAGTGACATCCTATTTATAAGTATTCTAGATTATTCACAGCCTGGTGAAATGCTGTTTTTGGCTTGAAGATATGGTCCTGGACCAGATATTTTCAATTCGTCTCATAGCGGCGCTATTCATGATTATGTGTGCGCTTTATTCCGTTAATGTGTTTATATAAGTATTACAAAAGAGTGGTGATCTGCCTGCTTGGATTGTGTGGCGTGTGTCTGTGGGCGCTCATCTTGTAATCCGAAAATCATGGGTTCGATCCCCACTCCAGGGGTAAAATTTTACTTCATTATCATATTATCTTGGAGTTAAAGATTGCAATGAAAACATCAGAGTTGGCAATTGAAGTAGAAAATAGTGAATAGCTGCCTTATGAGATAATTTAACTGCTTATGGTCCTGAACCATAATATCGGGCCAGAAACTATCACGTGCTGGTGAAATCCTATTTATTAGGCTGATTTATTTTGCAACATAGTAGCATTGTTGGGATTGCTTCTTGGCCATGCAAAATGATTGTCCAAAACTAACCAACCCAAATTTCCAAGATTGCAAGTATTTTATGTTTCCATTTTACTCTACAAAAAGAATACCATCCTTGATTGGTGTAATTTCATGAAAACTGGGGGTGATATTCCTATTACTACACACATGATTCACCCTTTGAAACTAATGTAAGGCATGTTTAAAGTAATGTAACAGTGATTTGTATTTACATGAGTAAAATCTATGATCTGAAATTATGAAGCCAGTAAAAGGTCGTCTTTGAGAGCCTGCTACTGGTATCCTGGTAACCAGTTCTACCTGTCCCAGGGCCTGGTTGTCGGCGGCTAAACCGTCACCCCATCAGGTTTCGAAGGAAATCCGATGAGGCGGGTAGCTGGTTACTCTAGTGGAACTAAAAAGAAGATATACCTACAAGGGCATTGGTTCTGGAGAGGAAAGGCAGCTATTCAGCACATTGACGTCAGGAAGGGCATCCGGTCAATTATCTTTTGCTCCAATAAACACAGCAGTATTGCTGTGAATGTGAGGTGAATCCGGCCACCCCTGTTAGCGGAGACAAAATCGGATTTAAAACTTTGGTTAACTACCCTACCTACAGTTGCTGTCAGAATTGTTCAGAGGTCGGCAACGCGCGCGCTGCAATATCTGCATAAAAGGGGTGGAGACTATGGGTAGCCTCATGCGTGATTGACCAATGGGGAGGCCAACCTACTCAAACAAGCCAATCGAGATCCACTTCCGTGTTGACGCACGTCACGCTCGGCGCACGGTAAATAACTCTGAACAATTCTGGCAGAGAGTATAGTACCTGTTAAATCAGGTGATTTAGGATGAAAGTTCCTTAAAGCCAAACCAAATCTACTCTAAAAAGTAGTCTCTAGACATTGTAATCAATCAAATTTATAGCCTTGTAATTTTGGTCAGTGGTTAATTCCTGGAAGTGTTTTCTCCCTTAGCAACTGCATACGCTTTTTCTGTTTCTAAGCATGTTGCCAAGGAATGATGTGACAGAGGAGATGGTCAGAAAAATAAGCAGATTCCGAGATCAATAGACTTATTTAACAATAACATAATCTTTAACCAAAATGTTCTATAGATAGAGAAATTACCTTTTTTCCTTGTTTGCATTCAGGTATTTAGAAATAGAAGTGTTTCCTTCCAAATAGGTTGTGAATTTGAACTGCCAAAGGTCTGTCTCAGTATAGTATACCCATTTTAGACTAAAATATCTTTCTTGGACTAATTTGCCTTCCACATCAGGGTATTGATTTTGACTAAATTTCCTCTTTCTCTTAATTTGGAATAAGTAATTAATTTAAACAACATTGTTGACATATTTTTGTTCCTCCTTAGGAGGTAAATTCGGGAGATATTGCTTCTTTGACACATCTATGCATTTAATTTCCTTTGCAAGTTGGACTTTTGTTTTAAGTTCCTAAATGATTTGCTGAATGCTTATTTTTATACAAATTAAACATTTTCTGACAATTCTTTGTGTGTAAAAATATACAAAATTGTATTTTGGAATATTTGCACCTTGTCATTTTTGCATAATTTGCACAGAACTGAACACATTCTGTGGTTTTAATTTTTGGTTTAAACAAGCTGAGGGGATCGCTACACCTCCTTTACAGCGAGTCTGTTACCTTCCCAACATTGAATAATTCCTTTACCCATTTACACATCTGGGTAGGGAGGAGTAATAGAGGTGAAGCACCTACTCAAGGGTGTGACACATTGGCCACAGCGGGGGCTCGAATTCGCAACCTTTGGTGTGTCGGTCGGGCGCTTTATCCACCGGACCACCTGTGCCCTCAAAATATGAATCTATTCGAGTTGTTCACATTGATCATAGGTCTGCTGGTACTACTGTTACTGTGACAATCGATGACATCAACGACAACTGCCCGACATTTGATAAGCCATCTTACAAAGGACAAATTATCCCTGGTGAGGTGTATGTCATCATGGATGGAAATACGCTAGTACTAACTGCCATAGATGGTGATTCGGTAGGTGTTGAATGAAACTATGACACTGAAAAATACAATGAAAATCACAGTTACCCTGAAATCACAGTGTTACCCTGAAAATTGTGTAAACAAAGGAAAGTAGTAACACTGAAAAATTTTCAATCTTGGTTCAGAGGTGGTTCAGTTGCATTTCAGTGCATTTTTCAGCATTGTATTGTTCGCTATAATGATCATCGATTCCGTACAGTTATTAACATAATAATTTAGCCAAGTAAACTTATATGGTTATTTTTTCAGTGTGGTTAGTGTTTCTTTAGAGAGATTAACAACATTTTTCAGTGTGATTATGAAAAGACTCATGTTTTTTAGTGATGTTTCAGTTCAAATTCAGTGTGATTTGGAATCATGATACATTGCAGTGTATTATTATGCAATTTAAGGTATATGGATGTCATTTACATAGTGAATATAACAAAGGGAGCCATTTCAGTGTGGTTTCAGTGTTGAATTTCTTTTGTATTTGGTTTCATTGTATTTTTCTGATTCGATCCATTTTCAAATCTGTCTTGCTTTAGCTCTCTTTTTGTGCATAAATGTTAAACTGAAACAAATGAGGTATAAAATTAAAATTACATTTCAAACTTTCATAACATTGGTCAGTAAATACATTTTATATGCCTGGAGTCGTATTATGCACTTTAACCTACTTAAAGGCTGACTCAGAGATTTCAAAATATAATTTTTTGTGTGTAGTAATTAAAAATAGTAATAAAGATAGTCACCTAAAATGCTCAATTCCAAAGTTAGAGATGAATCAAGTTTTTCGTTTCCACGGAGTAAACATCTATGCACAGATAAGTGTCATAGGATACCGTGTATAACAAAATTCCGGATCCGGAATGTTATAACAAAGTTGTTATTTTCTATATGAAGGACTTCGATTTGAGCTTTGTTATTTCATAAATGACAAGCATTTCAATCATTGTGTTTTAAACTGATCTCTGTGTGTGTCCAGCCACTTCAAAGAATGCTGTTGTCTCCTGTAACCCGGGAGGGGTATACACCATTCAACTTCTTTGAAAGTGTTGTGTCCCTGTGCTGTCAAAGCTCTGCAATATTCCCAACCGTGAAAGCTGCAAACAGAGTGTGATGAACGAATGTGGAAATTGATTACGGGAATTGGCAGACTGTCACAGTCAGAGGGCTGACATTGTTTTAACAATTACAACAACATGAAATTCCTGTCCATTGTAGATCAGCTCTAGGGGACTGCCCATGAATCACAGCTGACAATTGCATGATGTTGCGGGACATATTTGCGAATTATCCTAAAAACACTTATAATCGTATTAGAGTTTGTGTTCATCCCATTCTTCTTGATTTTATAATGTAAACACTGATACTTATTCTAACCTTTATCTTACCAAGTACTGTATGTGCATGTCATTTATTTTCCCTTTGCAGCAATTTGTTGGCAACCATAACACTTCCATTGGGCAGTACGATGTGGAGGAAGTTAGTACAAATGGAGACACGCGACTTTACTATGTCAAAAATGTAGGAAATTTGGAGTCCCCTGGAGATGCTACTTTAACAGTAGGTTTAAAACAAGTTTTATTTATTTTACATAGGTCATGTTTGAGTTTGTACAGGTACATGTGCAGAAATAGAGAAAGTTTGTATGTGTGTTAATTGCTATTAATTATGATTCAATCATAATTCTCATTGCCAAAATGATAAGATTTTGCCAATTGATAGCAACTAATAATACAATTAGATTTTTGCCAGGGAGAATGTGTATATGTGTGTGTACGTGTGCACAAACCCTTAATATACAGTACGATAATTTTGAAAGTTCTTACCTTTCCTTTAAAGGAATTTATTGGTAATCAATTTAGCACATATATAATGAAGTATCCCTAAATATGATGTACCAGATGGTTTGCATGGTCATTGGAGCATTCCTTGCGAAGAAAACATAATTTTCACGCTTAAAACTTTTGAAGCAGTAGACGATTTAAGGAAGCCGCCACGTTTATTATTTCGCTATCGTTTTGCCACAAGCCGTGTTTAGTATTTCACACCAATTGAAATAGATGATCGGTGGTTAGTAAGTTTTACCATTGGAATTAAAAACACAGCTTTAATTTAAAGTTTTTTCCTTAAATATATCATTTAAATCAAAAATGGCATACATTTGTGCTTTTTTTCTATTTTCATAAAAATGAGACCTGGATTCTTTAGAATATAGATTTTTAAAATAACCATTAAAACAATACACACTTCATACACGAAGCGCTACTCCCGGTACAACAATGAAAGTAACGTAGATTGGCTGAACCGCGCATTAGTGGGTTTCGAACACTGATCTCTATACAATGGATTTGGAAACCTGGGCTTCGTAATTGAAGCACTGATGGCCATATTTGGCATCCAAAGAGAGAGCCCAAGCAGTGGTTAAGAGCCGGTCCATTTATACACAATTGTTCTCATTGAAATGTGGATAAGCACATACATACTACAGAATCAAGAGCCAATTCAGTTGAGCCTCATTGAATTTGCGCGTATTGGATGGCATGTCTCTAAACGTAGCACCCTGGCTCAACTTTCTGTTAACAGGTTTCTCTGGAATGGTATTGTGTTCGGTGACCAAGATGTGCCCGCCTGTTGCTCCACATATACAGTTACTGTTTTGTAGCCAATCCATTTTATAGAGGATAATCTGGTTACAGTGCGACTGCGATAACCTAATATTACGCGACCCCTTTTAATATGTCCACGTTTTCATGATTGTTAATGTCCTAGGCCAACTAAAACCTTTGTTATCACAAAAGATATCTAAAACACCCCTCTTACTTTTTCCTCTCATATCTCTGAGGTTTTAAAAAGTGTAGTTTTTTTGCAATCAAAAATTCTAAACGAACTTCGCTCCTATCCTTTGTGTGCTCAACGAAGTTCAAAAGGATGAGGCTTGTGGTAAACTTGCATGTGATATATGCGCGCATGGGATATATTTTCGCTGCCTTCTGTTTCGGTATTGCATGCGGCGTTGTAAATATACCACAGGGAATAAACATGGTAGCTTCCATGATCGTTGTACAGTTGTGTATATTGGTCGGAATAAATCTGGATTTTTTCGCAAGGAATACTCCAATGGCCATGAAAACCATCCGGTACGTTTTATTTAGGGATGTTTCATTATATATGTACCGATAGATTTATACCAATAAATCGCTTTAACACCTCAAAAAATGTAGAACCCCTAACCAAAAGTTGCACTTTATATAGAGTTTTCAATGGGCATTGGAGTGTACTGCCACACTAATACATGGACGAAACTCAATATTACTAGAAGGCTTACTAAGCTCATTCAGTTGAAAATCCCGTGTAAAATCAATACACACAGATTCTTGCATTGTACTACATAGTGACCATTGAAAACTCCAAAAAGGTGCAATGAGGTTTCGCCTTTTTCAAAGCTCAATTCAGCCATTTTTGGCACGCTTTTTACAGCGCGGTGTTAAATTGAAAGAGAAAAGGTTCGTTCAACACGCTGCAACCTGACGCCAGTGCAGGGAAGATATATCGATCACTTGCTGCACAACTCAACGCAACCTGACTGAAGCTGAAGTTAAAATAATTTTAAATCGGTTGCAGTACCGCAATCAGTATACGGACGAGACCTTAATTCGAGCACTGCAAATTACTGCAACGCACCGTTGCAGTGTGTAGTATTGAACGAAACCTTAAGACCTATGGCAACACAATATGTTTCAAAAAATTTCAAAAATTATTGACTTTGGACACAATACTGATCGAAGAACATGCCAAGATACTTTTTTGTGCCAACGGTATATTTCTGTCTTTAAGACTTTAACAACAGTAGTCAGTCTTATTGATTCCTATATTCGCAAAATGAAATATTAACAAAAGACAAATTTCACCCCCCTCTTTTTTGTTATAGGTGTCTCTAACAGATGGCACTCTTTGTGAAAATATCACCATAGTAACTATCAGTGTGGTGAATGAAACCTTGCCATATTTTGAGAAGGACAGATATAATGGTTCAATCCCTGAGAAAGCTTCAGTTGGCACGTCAGTACTTAATGTAAGAAATTTGAATTTGTTCAATTTGTGCTTATAAAAAGAATGCTTACAGAATCTGTAGACTCCTCTAAGATTACTTGTAATGTGCTGTCTTACCCTAAATTTCTAAGGTGTTTAAGATAAGTACTCAGGAGTAAGATCTTTGAGACCTATCCCATCACATCTACTTACAATTTGTCGTCTATTATCAGACCTAAGCACTTACCATAAACCCTAAACCAAACCTTAACCCTTACCCTTACTCAAACCCAAATCCTAACTGCAAAATATAATCCTAAACCATGATACCCCTTATTGTTCCCACCGAACGAGTTCAGAATGGGGACCATAAAATGAGCAGCTTCCGTCCGTCCATTCACTCGCCTGTGATGAAAATGTTAACCTTGGATCATTTGGCCATATTCTTTTTTCTAGATGAGCTAGAGTAGCCAAACTTTAGTATATTATAGGAGGGCACACACCCCTACTAACCATGTAATTTATCCCCCAGGGTCATCCTCTTGCTGTCAGAGGGGAAGGGAAATGTATAAAAAGTTCAATATTGTACAAAAAGTCAACATTTGGCCATATCTTTTTTTCTAGATGAACAAGAGTAGTCAAACTAGGGTATATTATAGGAGGGCACAAGCCCCTACTCACCGTGTAATTGATTCCCCCAAGGTCCTCCCTTGGGTCTGTCAGGGGGTGGGAATATGTCAAAAAAGGTAAACATTTCATTAAAAAAGTGTCAACATTTGGCCATCTTGGTGGGTTCAGACCATTGATCCTTGACCTTAGCCCTTTTAAGAGTTATTTTGGTGAGTTTTGGAGTTCTTCAATGAGTTATGTATAGTTATTTTGGCGAGTTATGGATGGAGTTCATTGACAAGTTATGTTTTTAGAGTTATTTTTGATGAGTTATGGATGGAGGTCATCAACAAGTTATGTTTTGGGGTGGAGGGACAGTGCATGGTTTAAGTTGGGTGGTCCCAGGTTTGACCAGCGTTGACCAGAATTAATTTCGGCGGGGACACATTTTACACATCGCATAAATAACATTAACAGTTCGCATTACACTACACCCAGTTCTTACTCTCATCCTAAAGCTATGGTTATGACACCCCTATCAGGCGCGGATCCAGGGAGGGGTGCGGGCCTCCCGGTAATTCTGTAAAATCTTGCAAAATCAGCCCATTTTGGAAGCTTTTGGACAAGTTTCAGCCTTTCAGCCCCCCGGTAATTTTGACTTTTTTCAAATCCTGGATAGAAATAGCCATATTCTACTCAGTAAATTACATGTCTACTTGCCTAATAATGATATGTTATCATTATAAATAATTGCAAATGTTTGCAAACATTAATGAAACATTTAAAAATTGCCACCCTCCTCATGGTTCATTTGATATGGGCAAATGAATTGTGAAAATTCTCAGTTTGGATTTTTGCAATGTGATGCTGATTAAGCTGCTGCCTTGAAGTTGCATTGTTTTTGTTTGATTAGTTTGTTGTATGTCTCTGGCAATTTAACCTATGGGCTATAATACAAGGGAGATTTACTTGGTGGCATAATAACATTCTCCGCTACACTTATAGAACAATCCAAACTGGATTCTCCCAAAAATAATTCTGAAAAACCTTTAATTATTTGTGATTTACCTAGTTCTAGTCGGGAAAATATCCACTATTCCTATCAGCTGTACTGTCACCAACCTTATCCCAACATATGTCTCTTTTGGGAAAGTTTGAAACAGTTTGCATTATTGAGTTGACTATCCCATTTGAATTAAACTTCAATGAAGCTCATTAAAGGAAGGTAAACAAATATGCTGCCCTTGTTTCTGATATCGAGTGCAATGGTTTTAAATGTAAATACAGTGTGTCCCAATAAAACGCAACACTTAGTACCAGCCGACATAAGTTTTAAACAAAACCATATGACTACTATGTTGTAAGGTATGATAGGACTGTTAGCTAATGTCCCTGAAAATTAGTAAAGGTAGAGTTAATAGTTTTAAAAATATTTGACTAAAAAAAAAACAAGTAACCCGCAGGATCCATTTTACCAAATTGAGGCTCTAGTAATTACACATACGACACTATAGTCTAGCAGATTCCATTGATAACATGATTTTTAGAATCTTTACGACATCTTAAAGAATTTGGATGTTACCAAAATCAAATATTGTCCCAAGGGGTCCGTTTGGCAGCCATCTTGGATCTTAACAGATCAGTCATATAAAGTGCTTTGAAATATCTCAAATGATTCATCTCTTCATAAGGAATCAGAAAATATATACTGTGGCATATTTCTGATATGCAATTATGGAGATATGGATGAAAATGTGATAAAGGTCATTGAACTTTTGATTGGTCATTGTAGAGGGGACCAAACTTTCAAAATGCATGGATCTTGACAAAATTAGTGTTAAGTTGTTATGAAAGATTAAAGTCAGAAGTAATTTTTTAAGCAATGAACCTACGTCGTATACTTTTAGGGTGAGATAAAACTAAAAATTTTCTGTATTGTCGGATTCTCATCATTCTGGGAGACTCTTCCTATAATTGACTATAATCAGGCATGCTCTACCTCAACCAATTAAAACCACATATGCTTATAATTGTGTACTTTTAGATGTTTAATTATGGGTCTTTAGGTACATGATAATTGTTCTGAAAAAGACAAAATGACCTTAATAAAATAAAAACTATATCATGTGTAGTATTCACAAACCTATTATCTTTGTCTTATGTTTTGCAGAAAAAAAATCTGAAATTGAACACATTTTTTAATGTTTTCTATTTTGTCAATTCATGTGGACCAAAATGACAGAGATGCTGCCAAAACCTACCAACATGTTTTATGTGTTAAACTTGGTCTACTCAATGGAATTACAAATGATAAAGATAAAGAAACATTTCAGTCTAGATGTTTTGAACCAACAGACTCAGTCTGGGTATTACCATGGATAGAGATAAGTCGATGAATACTCAAGTGAGGGGACTACATCGCACCCTTAATTACCAGCTTAGGAATTATTGCTCGTATTCATAAATACTTGGATGCGGACAATTCCCATCACATTGTGCAATCCCTGGTTACGTCTCGACTTGATTATGGCAATTAACTCATCTGTGGCATCACAGTTGGCCAATTTAAAGAGACAATGAGAAAAATACGGGCTTCCATCTGATATCAAAATCGATACTACTTCTGGGTAAATCAGGGGGTCTCAAAGACGATTGGAACCCACACCTTTAAATATTTTTGTGTTTTTTAAAATTGTGGTATGTTGTTGGTGTATGCACCTTTACATTAAATTGATAGCGAACACATGAGCAGGTGACATCTTGGGTGAGAGGCTTCTAGTTCAGCTGTGCGATGTGATTGTTCATCTTGTGATCACACTACGCGAGTTGTTGAGGGCGCTGATATTGCTGGCTGCGTAACAGTAGACAGTGTTCATACGTATCCCACGTCTTGCTTTTAACATTTATACCTAAGGATGAAATGTCAACATTATATAAACTATAAACCAATCCCCTTTTTAAAGTAACTTGTACAAACTGTAAACAACCACAGTACAATTGATCATTTTGACAGCAATCATAAATGATACTTGCTATCTACGGAAGATTGCAGGGACTACGTATTATGAAAATTCATGGATTCTGTTATCGTTAGCAGATAAAAAATTGATTAAAAAAGTGTGCATTTTAACTATTTGAACATTGTAATATTGGTGTTGGTTTTTTTTTTTTAAATAATAACAATTATAAAATAGTAGGTGTGGGCTTTGTTCGGCAAGTCGTGTTTGTTTTGTTTTGGGTTGAGTTTCATTGTCTTTGTTTACCAGACATAATTAAGAATTCAATTGGGTCTCAGCACAAGTTTGGGTCTTAATTAATTCCAGTGTGGCTTATACTATTACTGTGTTCAAATTGTCAAAACTTCTTCAGAGATATTTTATTCTATTTAGGGTTTCTGAAAGTTATCGTGTTATTTTCAAAATTAGCTGGAACTTAACTTTCACACAGCTTTTCTGTTCACTGTGGTCTCTTTGCACATTCCCAGTGCTGTACATCGATGGCCAGTTATCTTATCACTTTATCCTCTGTTTGATTCCCAACAAATCCGGTGGTTGTCATTCTTTGACGGGAATGATTGGTGAAGTTGTCTTACATGCAAACCTTTTCACAGAGATGCTTAGGTATATTTCCAAGTGTATTCTCTCCAATGGGCTTGTTGCTGTACCATGCATCATCCGTTGGTTTTGTGGCTGGGTACAAAAAAGAGAGATTCTGCTCTCCATAGTTGCTCTGGTCTGAAATGTTAAAATGGCTCTCAGCACAGTTTCTGAAAGTTATCCTGTTATTTTCACAATAAGTTGGAACTTACCTTTCACACAGCTTTTCTGTTCACTGTGGTCTCTTTGCACACTCCCAGCGCTGTACTTCGATGGCCAGTTATCTCCCTTATCACTTTATACTCTGTTTGATTCCCAACAAATCCGGTGGTTGTCATTCTTTGACGGGAATGATTGGTGAAGTTGTCTTACGTGCCAACCTTTTCACAGAGCTGCTTAGGTATATTTCCAAGTGTATTCTCTCCAATGGGCTTGTTGCTATACCACACATCATCCGTTGGTTTTGTGGCTGGGTACAGAAAAAGAGATTCTGCTCTCCATAGATGTTCTGGTCTGAAATGTTAAAAAATGTAAAAAATCACAGGCATTCTTAACCTATTGTAAGATTTGTCTTTATTAAAAAACTACCCGTAAAAATTTAATTTATGGTGTACCCAATGTAATTGCCTCAATAAAGTACTTACCTTCGCTAACATAGGACCTATAGAGGCGAACGACGGCAATCTGGTTCTTCATGTTCATGAGCTCGGTTTTGGAAGTTGCTTCCCCTTGGCTTTTCAGACCTCTTTGGTTTGTAGCTGCATTTTCATGGTATCTTGGATTTAGAGATCCATCTTCATTTTGCTCACTTATTTGTCCAAATGTTCTTTATGACCTCTTAAGGCAAACTCAATTCTACAAGATATGCCAGGATAAAAACAAGTTGCATTGGCATATTATTTATTTTTGGAGATTTAGTGTGATAGGAAATAATGCTTAAGTGGTTTATGACAGATGATGCATTTGTACAATGCATTCGGAGGTTATAATTTATTGATCAACAAAGTAATATGGATAAGCGGGGGTCCTGGTGAGCACTTGTGCTAAAGCGTTCATGCTAACCTGGACCCAGCTAATGCACTTGTACTTGTTTTTTCAATACACCTTTGAAATGTTCTCGGTAGGTGGTCTACAACTGATCAAGTGTAATTTATGAGAAATTTGTATTCTCAAAAAAATCTCCTGCCACTTTACTTGAACTGATTTCCACTGAATTCAGTGATTATCTGCAATTAACTCTTATGAGGTCAGAAGGTTTTTGTCATCATATTCAGGTGAAATGATTATATGCATGTGAAAATCCAGTTTAACTGTGTAAATCCCATTGGAATGGGGTAAAAATAGATCAGCCTAGAAATCCAATTGTATCATCCTCATTTCGCTAGATTCCTTCATTTTTAGCATGGAATGTAGAAAATATGCAGTTTATGAAGACATCAACTGTGTTACAGTTGGTTAAATGGATCTAACCTCTCTTTCTCAAATAAGCAATTAAAACCAAGTTGTGGAAGTATGTCTACTTGAACAATTTTTTTTGGCACCTGTAGGAATTAACCATATTTTTTTGTCAATGATGTTGATCTCAAACATTTTATACAACCCGTTTTTTTATCATAGGTTACAGCTTTTAACTCTGATGGCGATCAAGAGGGTATGGCATACATCTTGCAGTCTGCAACTAATGATGGAGCCAAATTCTTTGAGATTTTAGAATCAACAGGAGAAATCAAAGTTATCTCAAGTGAAACTGATGCTGATGCAGGAGATACTGAATATTCTTTATTCATTGAGGCCCAGGACAGAAGAAATATTGACAATATTAAGTATGCAGACAGCAATGATAAGAATTATTTTGAAAAAAAAATGCACAATTTGATTTTTGCATAGGAAATATCAAGAGAAGATATCAATAGCTTTCCACAATGCATTGCTTCCAGTGGAGGTTTCTGTACAGAAAGTCATGTGAATCGTTAGAGATGAAACATTCTTTAAATGCAGGTTTGTGATCAGTACTCTCAGTTTAACCATGTTTTCATCTCTAACGATTTACATTAGTAACTCTACAAAAACCTCCATTGGAAGCAATGCATTGTGGGAAGGTACTGATATCTTCTCTTGGAAATATCTTGCACAAATGTATTCCAGTGGGTTTAGTGTTATGTAAGGAGAAGCTTTTAAATGCCTCTGACTGACCTAAAATGGATGATAAAATTACTTCTTACTTTTGGAGCTCGGAAATCCTTCCCCCAACTTTATCCTTGATAAATGAAGTTGCCCTCGCTGCTCAGTATGTTAGTGTGACCATTGTTCATTAAAGTTTGAGCTTTGATCCTTTTTTGGGGAGGGGTATCTGCACAATTGAGCATAGTTTTTGTTGTAAGTCAAACACTAACTGCAGAGAAGTTGGCGGCAGCTATGGTTTGCTTGAGGCAATTGCTGCGTTTTAATCTCCTGGGACTAGGCAAGTGATACTATATAGTAGTACTGCTAATTAGTGGGCCTAAAAGATGCATTAAGCTAGTAAAAATAAGGTATCATCTGCTATGTGTTACATCCATTGTTAAAAAAAATCAACATCCTTGCATTCCTGATATTAACTTGGCATGAAAATGGGAATGATAGGCAATTTTTTTGGGAAAAAACTTGCAAAATGTTAACTTGTTTTATATTGACCCTCAAACAAAATGTTGACCCTAAAAAAACTTCAACTTGGCCTTCCAGGAAAACCAAATGAAGCTCAAAATTTTAGGGTTTCCATAACTCATCATATCTACCACCACACACAACAAGAAGAAAAAATAAGAGGTGATGTGATACAGCTTCCCAGAATTAATGTTTTGTATGTAGCTTAATATATGTATAATCTGAAAGAGTTTGGGGCATTCTATTGTTTAAAACACCAACCTTGAAATCCTTTTAAGATAGCTTATAAAGTTGGTGTTTAAATAATAACTTTATAATTTTTTTTAAAGAAATCATACTGAGATAGTGACTGTCTTGTTTTCTTTTAAGGTCGGCCTCAGCGGCTGTTGTTATTAAAGTCAGTGACATCAATGACAATTCACCCTATTTCATGCCGGAGGTGTATGAGGCAAACATTTTAGAGGATGCCTTGGAAGGATTCTTTGTAGTTAATGTAAAGGTATGTTAAAGGCTGAATATATATTTTTGTGTAGTAATTAAAAATAGTCAACTAGAACTTAAGATTCTCACTAAAATGCTCAATTCCACAGTTAAAGATGAATCAGATTTTTTTTCCAACACATTTTTATATATAATATTTATGTAATATAAAAAAAAGTGCCATAAGGAGTACCATGTATAACAAAATTTCCAGATCCGGAATTTTTAAACAAAGTTGAGATTTTCTATATGAAGGACTTCGATTTGAGCTTAATTATTTCACACAGTAATTATTATATGGACAAGCATTATGTATATGCAAAAAACACAATTTGTTTGAAAATAGAGGGTGCCCTCCCCAGGAAATCTCTGAGTCAGCCTTTAAAGCTGGACTGGCACATTTTCAGAAAATATGAAATTTCTTCATTTTGCTCGCAAATGATAGTCTAGGCCATTGGAAGAATAGAGATTTATTTTGCACATAAAAATAACATCCCCAAGTGACATTAATAAGAGGCTAAAAACATCCAGGGAATTTGTAGGTTAACTTTTAAGTTTGCCATAACTTAATCAACAAATGCATCTATTACATGAATATCATAGCCAAGAAGGTCACAGACCGGTCAAACAAGGTGCTTACCATGAGAATCAACTCTAGCGTGTCTGCGTCGTCTGCTGAATTAATGTCGCCGGCGACATTAATTATAAAATCGTTCTGTTTACCCATAAGCGCACTGATTTGGACTTAATAATTTCAGGTGAGGGCTAATGTATATAAAAGCTTTACAACCATGCAAAAATATCAATTTTGAAAAATCTAGAGGGCGCACTATTTTTCAAATGTGTCGGGGTCTCTTTAAGATTGAAATAGCTAAACTTTTACTTGTACTTTTGTACATTATAAAACTTGATAAAACAAATTTCTGTTAACACAGACTAAGATCAGTGACCCAGCCAACCTTGTGTTAACAAGGTTCCACTGCATATATAAAATTGTATGTGTGTACACACGTATATATGTGTTTGTATACACATGCTTGTGTATGACCCCCTTCTTCAAACCACAGAACATGTCGCAGTGTGTTAGTTATCATTTGATCAAAGCCAGTCAGAAATATATAAATCCCCCATTCATTCATCTTCTAATAATGAAAGATGCCTTTGTATCGAGGGCTTACTGCAAGAAGACCCCCATCTGCAATAGCTGCCATTTGTCACTTGTGTTGTTATTGCAGATGGGACCTTTTTGCCCTAAACCCTCGGTATAGACTAATCTGACCAGCCAAGTGATGGATAGTCTATGTCAAGGATGCCTCAAAATTGTGTTCACCAAACATGACAGGATCGCTGAAGGTGCGTGTTGAGGGCGAAGCCCGAGGCTGAGCAGAGTGAGACGTCTTTGTGTAAATAGACATACTTCTGTTCAAACATAATGTATCAGTTCAAACATAATGTATCAAAGTATTATGTGGTCATTGTAAGGAGGATTGTATCTACCAAATAATCGCTTGTGCCAACATCTGCCAACTAAACTTTTTTAACCACGATACAAACGTCCAAGAGTAACATAAAACAGTGCCACCAGAGGGTAGTGTCATATTTGTTTCAGCGCAATGCATATATACACGATGCCCTTATAGTCCAGGAACTTTAGGTCTATGTCGCCAAAAGGCGGAAATAAGTAGTAGCTGATTTTGTTAGGATAGTTTCCTAATGTTGTGAGGAACAATATATCAAAAGTCCCCAAGAGTCCCCCTTGTGCTAATTGAGGAATAAGGGGGTAAAGTTTACACAGGGTTAAAAATAAATGATTCAATTGAGCTAAGTTATGGACTATTGTATTCTTCTAATCACACTGAATAAGAAAATATATAGTTTGTCTAACTTTTGAACTTTAGTTTTAGGCATAGAGCCCAACATTGTTCAAGGTCATCATAGGGTCAAATTTTCAAAATCATTACACTGAGCTGATTTCCTTTA
>JAMKCH010007195.1:0-42586 GCA_023653785.1 Ophioderma brevispina
AGCTAGCTGAGAGATTGAAGTTACAAGTCTTTGATGGTTAGGTGACTTGTAAGACCGCCGGCCGGTCGAAGTTTTAGGGCAGATCAGCTTACAGTAAAAGTGTCCGGTCAAGCCAAAGAAAACAGATGGTGCTCTCTTAACTAAGCACAACATCTTGTGTACATTTAAGCGATCTTAAATGTAAAGTCATTAGTTCAGTGGTGCACTAATCGCTCGGCACAACGACCACTGTATGTGCGGTCGGCCTATAGTCCAAGGTTAGAACTACAAAGCGTGCACTGGTGTTTTCAAGGCACAACGCTGGCGGGCACGTTCATGTCATTTGTGGCCTGAGTAAGTCAGCGACACGTAGCACGGCAGGGTGCCCATCATTCGGCACAACCTTCCCTTAGGCGTCCGTCATTCGTCCAAAAGCTTGCGCAACTGCACGCTGTTTTTGACCGTGAGTGGTCTGCTACTTCAGCTGCAAAAGCTGAGGCAAAGAAGAAGCGATGGTATACGAAAAAGCACTCACCCGCAGAGATGCACCCGCACGTTCTGCACCCGAACCTAGTCCGCTTTCGCCCTTTCTGAAGCAGTCGTTCTTCTGAATGTCTGGCATCTCCGACAGGTGCCGGATGCCTCTTCCTCATATCCAACAGCTCATGGCCCGGCCCTATTGGTTGAGGCATGTCCCTTACTACAGGTCGATCAGGGGAACTTGCCGCCGGCCGAAACCGGCAATGAGCTCCTCGGCCCGTTTGAGATAAACCTCGAATGGCGATCAATTTTCAGCAGCCGGTTTTGCCGCCGCATGTGGACACGATTTAACAATCCAGGCATGAAAAAAAAAAAAAAAACCGGCCCCCCCTGATATCGACCAAGAAGTAAGCAACTGCGTCCACAAGTGGCTGACTCTTTCTCCACAGGAGTTGTATGCACGTAACTGAGCAGCTTGTCAAGCCGCTCCTGTATTGTTTGTATTCAACAATTAACAGGCGGAGCGGCAATAATGTGCGCCTCTTTCTTGAGCCTTTGGTTGAGAACCTAAAGCGCCAGCTGATCTTCTCGGGATCATTGGCATCGCAGTACCCGTTATGCGTCGTTGAAATTAGTGGCACCACTTGATGTCTTTCCAGAGTGAACGTTTTGGCCCATTTTGTCGAACATAAAAAGTACCACGCGGGAGTCTTTTCCAGGTTCTGATTGACATCTGGCTCGGGGGTTGGTTTTTGCGGCCTATCTTTTGAGAAGTCAGTCGGCTGTCCCTGAATTCTCTTTCACGGGCCCGTTAGATAGGTATCGCGCGCCCAACATTTCCTGGGCTAATAGATAGGATCCGTACACAACTTGTCGCAGTAAATTTGTAATGATGGAACTTGTTGTGGTGACCTCATGTCAACCTCGGAGCGCGGTATCCACGACTTTCCGCCGTTTGTTTGAAGCTGCATAGTCAGTAAGCTGCCATTGTATCCAGGGTCCCATTCGCATAATGCGTACATTCCGAAGCCCTGGCTGGTAGGCTTGGTCGGGATGTCGATGTTTCGTCAGCCAACCGTAATGCCCCTGTACGGCACCATCCTTCATCGAGAGACAGTTGCGGATTGCAAGTTATATTTCCTCCTGGCAATTCCGCTGAACAGTAGTCCCAGGCGGACTGGACTTTAACAATCCAGAGGATGCTTTCGGATGTAATTGAACAAATGCTCTTTTTCTTCCTGGTTTTCTGCAATCCAACTCTTTGGGTCGGTAGTCGGGTTCGCACAAGAGATGCTACCCGACAGGATTTCAAAAAGCGTTTTCCCCATCGCATTGCAAATCACTAGGGTTTCGTAATCCCGGATGGGGTGACCAATAATCCTTGGCGTTCGCAAGCGAATAAGACCATCACACAGATGGATCCCAAACCACGCGCGGAGTTCGACGGACGAGTATCTTTCTCACCCTTCTTTTCTCTCAACGGATGTTTGTCCAGTCGCCGATCTCCTGGAAGAGATCAAGATAGAAAAAAACTCCGGAAAATAGTCCAGGGGACGCGTCTGTTGAGTCAGCGTCAAAGGTCGGGCCACTCGGCAGTGTTACCGCGGAACACTGTCGTCGCATTGGGGTCAAAGTGGCGGTCCATCCGAGATCGGCCTTAGAAGGGTCCAGCAGTCAATCGGTCCTCGCTGCGGGTCTTTTTCTGCCCGGTTATGTACTCGGCACCCTTCTGTCGCGGGGGGCTGGCTTGGCGGGATCATCAGATAAAAATCATTCTGATCCTACAGGCTCATCACTGTCAGTGGCTAAGGTCGGTACCAGCGTTGGGACCGCGTCAAGCGCAGCTTCATCACGGGTTGCCCATGTCATTCGGGCGCGATATCATGGGGATGACAACGCGGGTTGCTTCGATCTTGGCAGAATAGCCCCCATTGCCCGATGAGCTTGATGCAACCGGGCCCTTTCTCCCGGCTCCTTTAGCCTTCTTTGGCTTGGGTTTGGCACAGCAGGTCGGGGGAAGAGCGCCGGCTCCGCTGCTGAAGTTGATGCGCCGGAGTCTGGTGCGCGCTTTGCTGCCCTAGCCTGCTTCAGGTCGGGCAGTATTTTCGTGTGCGGTCGGCTGTCTTTTGCTTGCCGCTACTCTCCCCGATGGCAACACGCGGGCTCTTAGACTTATTTTTAGGCATTTTCATCCCCTCTTCTTTCCACCCACCGAGGCAAGCTGTTCTAGGTGGCGGACTCCGAACTTTCCGAAGTTGATAAATCATGGGTCCTTGCTCGGGACTGATAAAGATCGCTGGCGATCGCTCCTTTTTATCCCTAGTAGTTTCCCGCCACGAATCATCACTTGCCTAGCAGTTTACCGCCACGTATTCATCACGTGCCACGCGTCATGCGGGTATCACCTGACGTTATCACGGGAGAAAAGGTATGCGAAAAAAGAAAAGAACAAAAAATTGACTTACCTTGAGTGGGACTCGCACTAGCCTAGCGGTCTTGGGTCCGGCGCTTATCCACTGCCACATCTGAACTACTGAAAAAAATGATTGCATTTTTATATTTATACCTTGGAATCCAAGCCGGGCACGGCGCGAACTTATACTAGCGGACAAAGCATGTAAACGTTTATTGTTCGAGGGACCCTGACCCTTTACGCGGTCGAAACCCCTGACCTTAACACGGGCAACTGACCCTTCAATTGGCGATAACTAAGGGGCGACCGCGCCACGCCTTGTTAAGGCGCGTGCACAGTTTTACCGTACTGTTGGGCTTAATGCATGAACCGGTCCAAAAGCTGACCTTTACGCGGTCGCAACCCTGACCTTAACCCGGGCAACTGACCCTTCAATTGGAGTAAACTAAGGGGCGGGCCGCAACGCATGTTAAGGCGCGTGCCGTTTTACCGTAACGTTTGGCCTCACCACTAACATTTGACCCTGTCGCAACCCCTGACTTTGATCCGGCTAACTGACCCTTCAATTGGGCGGTAACTAAGGGGCGCCGCACGCCTGTTAAGGCGAGTGCAGTTTACAGTAATGTGGGCGACTGCATGAACCTGGTCCAACACATGACCTTTACGGGTCGCCAACCCATGACCTAACCCGGGCAACTGACCCTTCAATTGGCGGTAACTAAGGGAGGGCCGCACGCTGTTAAGTCGCTTGCAGTTTTACCGTAATGTTGGGACTACTGCATGAACCGGTCCCAACACCTGACCTTTACGCGGTCGAAACCCCTGACCTTACCCGGGAAACTGACCCTTCAATTGGCCGTAACTAAGGGGCGGTCGCATGCCTGTTAAGGCGCGGGCAGTTTTACCGTAATATTGGGCCTTAGGTCGGTTTAATTAACACCTTCTGCTAATTTAGAGGGAATTTGTTGTGTTTAATTTGTTCTGACAAGTAATTGTATTGGAATTTGTGGGCAAGGGAAATGTGTTCTTTCGTTTGAATTAATGTCCAACACTGTTTATCACAGAGTTTTCTGATCAGATTTATTTGGTGTTGATGGTAGTATTTCGGCTTCAACTATATTATTCTGGATAGGATAGGGCCCAGCCCATTCAGCATTGCCGGGTACAGATCCACAAATACCGGTCGGATGAAGGCCCCATGTGGATTTGGTTGGCCAGGAATTTCCAACGGTAGATGTAGGCTGGATTGTGTGGTAGCAGTACTGAAGTGATTGCCGGCCGAAGGGTTAGGGCCGATCGCGCAGCATCTTGTGTAGAATGCCATGGCATGCCATCAGGCAAAACTATCCGGATGACAACGCGAGGGTGTCCCTTCTGGGCAGGCTAGCCTTGCCGATGGACTGGATGCTACCGGTTGATGTTGAAGTGTGTAAGCATTGCCATGCATGCCACAGGCAGACTATCCGGGGGATGACAACGCCGAGGTTGCTCCCTTGGGGCAGGATAGCCTTGCCCCGATAGAAGGGATGCGACCGGACCCTTTCCCGTCTCCTTTGGCCTTCTTTGGATTAGGCAAAGGGCAGGTGGGGGAAGAGCGCCGATCCACTGAAGATGATGCGCCGGGGTCTGCCCTATACCGCTTCCGCCGCCAGCAATACAGGCTGTGGGCTGGCATTGGTCTTCTTTGTTCGCCTTGTTCTTCTCACTTCTCGTTTCCTCCAGAACTCTAAATACCCAAATCTCTCTCCTCCCGCTCCGCTCATCCTCGGAGCTTGTTTCATCCTCTTCCCGCATTATCTCTCGCATCCTCTCAAATACTCTCCCCGCTATCTCTTCTTCAGATGTTGTAGCTTCATCTACCCCTCCCTCCGAACACTATCTCAGATAATTTTTCTTTTGAGCTTTCCATGAGTCATTGCTAGACTGATACAGATACGCTGGCGTTCGCTCCTTTATACCAAAGCAGTTTCCGCCACGAATCATCACGTGCCGCGTATCACGGGACGGTATCACGTGAAGTTATCACGTGAGAAAATGTGGCGCAAAAAGAAAAAAAGAACAAAAATATTTACGTACTTGAGTGGGACTCGAACCTGGAAATCCCGGAAATCAGGGGTTGTGTAGCGTCTGGTCTTCGGTCCATCGTCCCATCCACTGAGCCCTCCTGATACTTACCGGAAAACTGATTGGCATTTTTATAATTTTATACCTTGGCATCAAAGGACCGGTCACGTGATGGAACACGTCGGTCACATGCTGGAAACGGATCTTTTCACCGTCCAAAAATTTCTTCCAAAGTGATACTCCGGTGAAATTCAGATGCGGCTGGCCTTTCACTAAAATTCAATGTTTAGGTTTGACAAAAATATTACATTTGAAAAGGAAAAGGTCCACATTTTAAAAAAATTTACTAAGTCACTTTTGAAAAAATGACTAACTCCAGAGCGGAACAATGCCGGCCATAGATCCAAGAGCCATAGTTAAGAGTGAAAAAAACTAGCCAGAGTGGGTCGGCTTCCTTGATCTTTAGCCGCAAATCGCGGCTACAGGAGTTGAACTGGTCCGCTCCGGACTTTTGAAAAAATGACTAAGTCCAGAGCGGACCACGGCCTCGGTATTTAGCGGGAAAATGGCTCTAAGATCCAACAGCCATAGTTAGGGTGAAAGAAAAATAGTCCGAGCGGTCGCTTCCTTGATCTTTAGCGGAAATCGCGGCTACAGCGTGTTAAACTGGTCCCCTCCGGACTTTTGAAAAAAATAACTAAGTCCAGAGCGGACCACTGCTCGGATTAGCGGGAATTGGCCCTTAGATCCAAACAGTATAGTTAAGGGTGAAAAAAAACTAGTCCAGAGAGGACCAATTGCCTCGTATTTACCGGAAAATTTGCCCTAGATCCAACGCCATAGTTAAGGGTGAAAAAAGGGTTGAAAAAAAACTAAGTACCAGAGCGGTAGGCTTCCTTGATTTTTAGCCAGGAAAATCGCGGTTGCATGCGTGTAACTGGGTCCGCTCCGGACTTTTGAAAAAGGACTAAGACAGAGAGGACCAATGCCTCGATATTTAGCGGGAAATTGGCCCTAGATCCAAAGCCATAGTTAAGGGTGAAAAAAGGGTAAAAAAAACTAAGTCCAGAGCGGTCGGCTTACTTATTTTAACCGGAAATCGCCGCTACATGTGTTGTAACTGGTTCCGCTCCGGGACTTGTCAGTTTCAAAGTCTCACTGCCATGGCCCGACATGATAGATACGGTCTGACTAAGTCCAGAGCGGACCCATGCCTCGGTATTTAGCGGAAATTTGCCCTAGATCAAACGGCGATAGTTAAGGGTGAAAAAAACTAAGTCCAGAGCGTCGGATCCTTGATCTTTAGCGGGAACTCGCGGCTACATGCGTGGACCTGGTCCGCTCCGGACTTTTGAAAAATGACTAAGGTCAAGAGCGGATCACTGCCTCGATATTTAGCGGGAAATTGGCCTAGACCAACAGCCATAGTTAAGGGTGAAAAAAGGGTGACAAAAAAAAAACTAAGTCCAGAGACGTTCGGCTTCATTGATCTTTAACCGGAAATCGACGCCAATGTGTGAACGGTCCGCTACGGGATTGTCAATTTTTCAAGTCTCACTGCAGTGCCCCGCCATGTATATTATACGTTCTGGTCCCGCCCAGGCCGAAGCCGCTGCAGGCCGGCTTTTTGGACCTCTGCGCATGCTAACATTTTGTACAAACTCAATGTAACGCTACCGAAAGCGTCCCTAGATCCAAAATCCAGTTCGCATACGGCACCCGTTAACCTTTCTAGCTCTCTCCAGCTGAGTAGGCGCTCTCGGTAAAATCCACTACTAGTGGAAAAACGCACCGTCTGCCGGCTACAAAAATGTTGGCGCCAAAACACTCTAGCCGCGCAGACCAAAACACGCACGGGGCCAGTCCGTGCAAAAACCCGGACATACTCCACTATAGTATACGTTCTGGTCCCCGGCAGTTGGGCGCCCAATTGGCACCTTCATTTCTACAGCGTCATACCTGAACCACGTCCGACCGGTGTGGGTCTGCGATCCGAAACCGGCAGGGCCCGGCACTCTTTCATACATTATGTTGTCCCGTAAAATTAACCCTATTTTAAGTTGGTTTTGGGAAACGGCAGGTGGCCAACATTTTTTTTAGTTTAAGATCAGGGGTGAATTCCCGGGCGACGAAGTGGTGACGAATACCGCACGATGCAAAACCTTGCCGGCTCACGGCAGCGAACCTTTTCAAAAAGAAGGACCAGGCACTTCCGTTGAACAAGGAAGCGTTCCACTCTGGACTTAGTTCATTTTTGAAAATCCGCTTGCCGTGGGGCCCTGCCACGTAACGTGGCCGGGCCACGGCATCTTAGAACAGCGTAGTTTTGACCAAAAGCTGCCGGTAATCTTCTCGTAAACTAGAAATCACTAAGTCACCTTTCCAAGTGGGCCGGGCACGGCAGCAACATTTAGCCAGGCCACAACGGAAAATCACCTATTTAGTGGGCGGAGACTACCCGTAGGGTCAGCAAGAAAATGTTGGCCATGTTCGGTCCCGGGAAACCTATGTAAGATAAGGTGTTGAGGGTTTCTAATGTTTTAGAGAGTACGTTCATGCCCCAGTTTCTGACTGACAAAACTGCACAAGTCAGTAGGTTAAGTATCTGGACCATCGCTATGAAGTTGCTCTAGGATAGAAAACTGGCCGCGACCAGAACGATATATAGGAGGGGTAGTGAACTATCAGCACATTTCAAAAATGAACACTAAGTCCAGCAGTTCCGAACCCCCAAAAAAACTAAGTCCAGAGCGGACCGCGGCCGTGGTCAGAGTAATCGCTCTAGATTATTAACCCAACTCTCGGGTGAAAAGGCACGTAAGGCGGGCCACGGCAGGGAGATTTCCAGTAGGCGGACCACTTCATGATCAGCTGAAAATCCCTATCTTACTAAGCGACCGTTGGGTGAAATGTCACGTAGCCATTCAAAAATAAACTAAGTCTAGAGTTCAGAAAAAAAATAAGTCCAGGGCGGACCGCGTCCTTGTTCAGCAGGAGTAGCCTAGATCTTGGATGAAAAGTCACGTAGCGGGCCACCAGCATGGTTGGACTTTTCAAAAAATGAAACGAAGTCCAGAGTTCCGAAAAAAACTAAGTCCAGAGCGGGAACCGTTCCTGTCAGCGGTAAATCCCGATCTAGATTATTAACCCAAGTCTTTGGGTGAAAAGTCACGCAGCCGGGCACGGCAGGGAGATTTTTTCATTAGCGGACCACTTAATTGATTCAGCTGAAAATCCCCCTAGCTATACTACGCGACGTTGGGGTGAAATGTCCGTAGCCCATTTCAAAAATAAACTAAGTCAAGGAGAGTTCAGAAAACAACTAAGTCCAGAGCGGGAACGACTCCTTGTTCAGCGGAAAGTCGCCCTAGATCTTTGGATGAAGGCCTCCCATATGTGGATTTATTGGCCAGGTTCCAACGGATATGTAGTCTGGACTTGTGTGGTAGCAGCATCGAAGTGATTGCCCGTCCGGCCGAAGGGTTAGGGCAGTATCGGCGCAACCTCTTGTGTAGCATTGCCATCGCATGCCATCAGGCAAAACTAATATCCTTGGGAATACAAAAGCGAGGTTTATCCCTTCTGGGCAGGATAGCCTTGCCCGAATGGACTGGATGCTAACCGGTGAATGTTTGAGTTGTGTAGCATTGCCTGGAGGCCATCAGGCAAGACTATCCTGGGGATGACAACGCGAGCTTGCTCCCTTGTGTTCAGGATAGCCTGCCCGATGGACTGGATGCGACGGTCCCTTTCCCCCCCGTATCCTTTGGCCTTCTTTGGCTTAGGCAAAAGCAGGTGGGGGAAAGACGCCCGGCTCCACTGAAAGTTGATGCGCCTGGGTCTGCCCTATACCGCTGCCGCCGCAGCACTGCAGGCTGTGGGGCTGGCATTGGTTCTTCTTCTGCCTAGCCTTGTTCTTCTCAACTTCTGTTTCCTCCTCCCCTCCATAACCTAATCCCAAGAATTCTCTTTCTCTCCCTCCTCCCGCTCCAGCTCATCCTCGGAGCTTGTGTTTCCTCTTCTCTCTCCCGCATTCTCTCCGCATCCTCTCATAAACTCTCTCACGCTCTCTTCCTCTTCTTCAGAGTTGTAGTTTCATCTACCCCTCCCTCCGACACTACGCAGATAATTTTCCTTTGAGCTTTTCCATGCTCCCTTGCTAGACTGATACAGATCGCTGGAGTTCGCTCCTTTTATACCCTGCAGTTTTCCCGCCACGAATCATCACGTGCCGCCTATCACGTGACGGTATCACTTGAAGTTATCACGGTGAGAACATGTCGGCGAAAAAGACAAAAATTTACTTACCTTGATGGGACTCGAACCTGAAATCCGGAATCCTAGCGGTTTGGTGTAGCGTCTGGTCTTCGTTCCATCGTCCTATCCACTGAGGTCCATCTGATACTTACCTGAAAACTGATTGCCTTTTTAGTAATTTTATAACCTTGGAATCAAAGTACCGGTCCCGTGATGGAACCCGGTCGGTCACAAGATGGAAACGGTTCTTTTCGATCTCACCGTCCAATTGCTTCCAAAGTACTACTTGTCCGGTTAAATTTCAGATGCGCTGGCCTTTCATCATTTCACCTAAATCCAATTTTTAAATTTGACAAAATATCTACATTTGAACATGGAAAAGGTCCTCCTTTCCGAAAAATTTACTAACAGTTCCCACTTTGAAAAAATGAAAGTCCAGAGCGGACCACTGCGCCCTAGATCCAAGACCATAGTTACAGTGAAAAAAAACTAATCCAGAGTGGTCCGGCTTTCTTTTTTTTCCTTGAGTCTTAGCCGGAATCGCGGCTACATTGCGTGTAACTGGTCCTACTCCGACTTTTTTGAAAAAATGACTAACTCCAGAGCGGACCACTTGCCTCGTTATTTAAGCGGGAAATTGGCTCTAGATCCACAGCCATAGTTAAGGGTGAAAAAAAAAATAAGTCCAGAGCGGTCGGCTTCCTTGATCTTTATCCGGAACTCGCGGCTACATGCGTGTAACTGGTCTCCCTCCGGACTTTTGAAAAAATAACTAAGTCCAGATCGGACCACTGCCTCGTTATTAGCTGAAATTGGCCTAGAGTCCACAGTCATAGTTAAGGTGAAAAAAAACTAGTCCAAGCGGACCACTGGCCCTGCCTCGGTAATTTGAGCGGAAATTTGCCCTATATCCACCAGCCATAGTTACTGTGAAAAAAGGGTGAAAAAAACTAAGTCCCGGGCGGTCGGCTTCCTTGATTTTTTAGCCGGAAATCGCGTTACAACATGCGTGTAACTGGGCCCCTCCCGACTTTTGAAAAAATGACTAGCCAGAGCGGACCGACTTCCTCGATATTAGGGGAAATTGGCCTAGATCCAACAAGCCATAGTTAAGGTGAAAAAATGGTGAAAAAAAACTAAGTCCAGAGCGGGCGGCTTCCTTGAGCTTTAACCGGAAATCGCCGCTACATGTGTACCTGGTCCGCTCTCGGCTTGTCAATGTTTTCATCAAAGTCTCACTGCAGTTGCCCCGACCATGTATGTAATACGTCTGAACTAAGTCAGGACGGACCACTGCCTCGGTATGTTGCGGGAATTGGCCTCTAGATCCAACACCCATAGTTAAGGGGGAAAATAACTAGTTCCAGAGCGGCGGCTTCCTGGATCTTTAGCCGGAAATCGCGGCTACATGCGTGTAACTGGTCCGCTCCGGACTTGTTAAAAATGCTAAGTCCAGAGCGATCACTTGCCATGATAGTTAAGCGTGAAATTTGGCCCTAGATCCAACAGCCTGGTTAAGGGTGAAAAAGGGTGAAAAAAAATAAGTCCAGGGCGGGTCGGCTTCTTGATCTTTAACCGGAATCGCCGCTACATGTGTGTAACTGGTCCCCTCCGGAACCTTGTCAATTTTTCAAGTCCACGGCAGTGCCCCGACCATGTAATTGCTACGTTCTGGTCCCAAACCAGGCCGAATCCGCTGCAGGCCGCTTTTTGGACCTCTGCGCAGGCTACATTTTTGTACACCTCAATGTAACGGCTATACCGAAGCGTCCCTAGATCAAACTCCAGAATTTCGCATACGGCAACCCGTACATTTCTAAGCTTCTCCTCTCCAGCTGAGAGAGCCGCTCTCGTAAAAGCCACTACTGTGGGAAAACGCCCCCGTCTGCCGGCTACAAATGATGGCGCAAAACACTCTAGCCGCTCAGACCCAAAACCACGCAACCGGGGCCAGTCCGGCACAAAAACCCGGACATACTCCCCTATAGTAGACGTTCTGGTCCCCGGCAGGTGGGCGCCCAATTGGCACCATCATTTTCCCCGCTTCATACCTGAACCACATCGACCGGTTGTGGGTCTGCGATCAGAAACCGGCAGAGCCCGGCACTCTTTCATACCTGATGTTTTTCCCTTCAAAACCTCAAACCCTATTTAAGGTTGTTTTGCGGAAACGCGGCAGGTGTCCAACCTTTTTTTTATAAGCTCAGGTGATTCCCGGCGACAGAAGTGGTGACGAATACCGCCACGATGCAACCTTAGCCGGCTCACGGAAGCGAACCTTTTCAAAAAGAAGGACCACGGCACTTCCCGCTGAACAATGAAGCGTTCCGCTCTGGACTTAGTTCCTTTTTTTGAAAATTCCAGCTTGCCGGGGTGGCCTGCCACGTACCGTGGCAGGGCCACGGCAATTTAAACAGCGTATTTTGACCAAAAGCTGTGGGTAATCTGCTCGTAAACTAGACATCACTAAAGTCACCTTTTCAAGTGCCGGATCCACGGCAGCAACATTTAGCCAGGCCAACAACTGAAAATCACCTATTTATGGGCGGAGACTACCCGTAGGGTCCCCGCAAGAAAATGTTGGCCACTGTTCGGTTCCCTGGAAACCTCTGTAAGATAGGTGGTTGAAGGGTTCCTACTGTTTTAGAGAGTACGTATCATGCCCATGTCTGACTGCAACTCGCACAGTTCAGTTGAGGTTAAGTACTTGACCATCGCATGCAGTTGCTCTAAGGATAGATCAACTGGCCGCGACCAGAACGTTTAACTATATGTAGGGTAGTGCCTCTCAGACAGTTCAAAAATGAACTAAGTCCAGATTCAGAACAAAACTAAGTCCAGACGGGACCGCTTCCTTGGTCAGCAGCGGTAAATCGCTCTCGATTATTACCCAACTCTTGGTGAAAAGTCACGTAGCCGGGCCACGGCAGGGAGATTTTTCCAATAGCGGACCACTTCATTGATCAGCTGAAAATCCCCCTAGCTCTACTAAGCGAACGTTGGGTGAAATGTCACGTATCCATTTAAAAATAAACAGTCTAGAGTTCAGAAAAAAACAAAAAAAACTAAGTCCAGAGCGAGACCGCCTCCTTGGTCAGCGGTAAATCGCTCTAGAGTATTAACCAACTCTGGTGAAAAGTTAACGTAGCCGGGCACGGCAGGGAGATTTTTTCATTAGCGGACCACTTAATTGATCACTGAAATTCCCCCTAGCTATACTAAGCGAAAACGTTGGGTGAAATGTCACGTAAGCCATTTCAAAAAATAAAACTAAGTCCAGAGTCAGAAAAAAAAAAACTATTCCAGAAGCGGAACGCCTCCTGGTTCAGCGGGAAGTCGCCCTAGATCGTTGGATGAAAAGTCACGTAGGGGCCCCAACGCATGTTGACTTTTCAAAAATGAACTAAGTCCAGGAGTTCAGAAAAAAAACTAAGTCAGAGGCGGACGCTTCTTGGATCAGCGGGTAAATCGGCTCTAGATTATTAACCCAAATCTTGGGTGAAAAGCCACGTAGCGGGCACGCAGCGAGATTTTTCCATTAGCGGACCACTTCATTGATCAGCTGAAAATCCCCCTAGATATACTAAACGAACGTTGGGTGAAATGTCACGTAGCCATTTCAAAAATAAACTAAAGTCCAGAGTTCAGAAAAAAACTAAGTTCCAGAGCGAACGCCTCTTGTTCAGCGGGAAGTCGCCCTAGATCTTTGGATGACAAGTCACGTAGCGGGCCACGCAGTTGACTGTTCCAAAAGAACTACAGTCCCAGAGCGTACCGCTTCCTTGGGTCAGGTAAATCGTTTAGAAATTATTAACAACTCTGGTGACAAAAGTCAGTAGCCGGGCACGGCAGGGAGATTTTTCCAATAGCGGACCACTTCATTGCTCAGCTGAAACACTCGAGATCTAATAAGCGAACCTTGGGTGGACTGTCACATAGCCATTTCAAAAATGGAACTAAGTCCAGAGCGGACCTGTTCTTAGTTATTTACCTGAAAGTGGCCGCTAGACTGGTTGTGGTGTGGCTGAAAGCCTTTGGCCTGTTAATGCTGGTTGGATGGCCGCGTTGAAATCCACTGAAATGGAGGATTTTGCCCAAAATTTGAAAAGTGGGTAAAAGGGGTTTTAGTGATTTTAGGGATATCATATTAAAGGTCCAGGACTGTGAAGAAAAATCAACAGGAAAGTCCAATCGGTGATGAGATCTTCACAAGTTCCCCAAAAGTTATGGGGGGTAGTACTACTTTGTAAGCTCTTTGACAACTTGAGGTCAAATTCAGATGTCCCCGGGCCCCCACACCCATAAGTCCTGCGTATGGCCGGTAAACAGGTTTGAAGAAAGGATTCTCACTCAAGAAGTCTTTCATTTAGCTACCTTTGCAAATTGCATGTGGAAATGGGTAAAAGCATGCATAAAGCAGATGGTTTACTTGGTAGCTAACTATTTATCTCGCAGAAAGTAACTTTAGTGTCTACCATGGGGTTTCAATATTTTTTTTTTTCCAGGTGTATCCAGGGCAGCAAAAGTTCAATAATAAGGTAAATGTATTTGGAAATCACACTTTAGTAATATAGGTAGTAAACGGTTATCTTTAACATACTGACCTTCCCGAAGTCTGATTGTATTTTTTAACAGTGGATCAAATGTATCGGGGGACATCAAGTCAAAGGAGGTCAAATTGGGAATTGTGTATGGGTCATTCAGGGGGTCATCAAAGGCAACTGGGTAAACTTTGGGTATCCAGATATAACTGTTGGGCGGGATGTCAATTGTTGATGTCGATCGCGCAAGCAAGGTGATCGTGAAATATGAATATTGCAAGAAATTGAAGACAGCAGTAAACTTTTTTTCAAACTATTGGAATTTGCCTCACTTACAGCTAATCATACTTTGCAATGGCATACAACGTGAAAAAAATGCCTCCTCGAAACGACGTCGCCACAGTCATGTGCATCTACCTAACCATTGAACCGCCTAATCAAGATTGCAGTACATGCATTCGCAGGACATACTGAACAGTATCCCATTCAATACAGCCATTAACACCTCAACTTAATGAACTCAACATTAGACCCAGGAAAATTTGGTGATCGCGCTGGTATGGTGATAGGTCGTTTGGTTTGTTCAGAGTGCCAAAATTATATTGTTCCTCCAGCAGACAAATCACGGAAAGATTCTTGGCCTGCAGTCTTGTGGATTGTTTGAGCCGACCTGGTTTTGCTGCAACGCGCAAATTTTCATGCAATCTTCCGTGTCCCTACGACATTCATGGTTACATCAGTCCCAAATTGGACTCCGCAACTTGCAACAAGTATCCCAACTCATCCACACTTTCAGGATGTGACGCATGATTTAAATATTTTTAGACACTCAGATTCAATCAGGAGAATTAGCCACGTACAACGTGGGATTAAGGTTTATTGCTACCCTGTAGTGCGTTGCCCTGTAGGCTGCTTTATGTTCAAGATGATATATTGCGAGATAAACTTGTTTCAGTACCCGCTAAGCACTACATATCCTTGATATCCCCTTCATTTAAGGCATTTGATGCTAATGCATTATACTTTCAAGGTGCACGTACTGACTGGACCACACCATATTCTGATCTTGATTTGACAACATCCGCAGTTTTGTTCGTATCTGATGAGCATGGTCTCATTTTTCTCATGTGTGCTCCAACCTTACACCCCCTCCAACGTTCACCTGTTGCCTGTCCCCACAAACCCAGTGTTTACAAAACTTGGCATAATAGTCCAGATGTTTTAGCCCCAGTTACCGTCACTGGCTGCCAAGTACGGAGTGGACGCACTAATGCTCTGAACACATCGTTCCCTGTCTATCACCAATCAGGAAACACTGCAGGTTTATCTACATTCAAACTACAATCTCAAACAGTGGACACATCATATGATGCACGAGCTAGTTTAGCTAAGGGTCTGCTCTAGTATACGATCTGATATTTTACACATGCCCCAAGGATACCCAATTGGCATTGGCAAGCACCCAAACTGCTCACTCATTATAACGAGCACCCTGAACGACCCACAGAGCACCACATCACATCTCACCTCAGTACTGGCACATTCTTGCATATTGAAGATGCTTTCGCCCTTTCTGAGGCATACAACCAGTCCAAAGCACATAGTTCTGCAAATGTTGCACCTGCTGGTGTGACGCCACCGCAACCAAAACCGCAAGTTGTCCTTTAATCATTCATTGTGCATCTCCCACTGGCCATACGCCCTATCAAATTCCTGCAAAGGAGTACGGAGGCCAACGTGTTGCTCAACCTTTGGGCCATGAATTATATTCGCTACTCATGCGCTATGAATTGTCCTCCACTGTACGAAGCCATTTTGAAAACAGTATGGCAAGGTGAACAGAACGCTCAGCACTTGCAGGATTTGTTTACTGCTACTCAGTATCTCATGCGACACAATTGCCAACGGTTGCCAGCACCGAACAAGTTAGTGCTACTCTACAGCAACAATGTCCTACGGTCAAGTATACAGTTGCCCCAAACATTCCTGCACTGAATGCAACTGTGGCTAACATTATACAAATATATTTACGACATGAGAGTCTCTGGTTAAAACTATGGTCCCGAGGGGGCCTCCATTAGTGCTATTTTGCTGAGGGGCGCAGCCCGAAGCAAAATAGCCTAATGTAGTCACCGAGGGACCATAGTTTTAAGCCAGAGACTCGAATAGAGTCAGTATATATTTGTTTTATATACTTCATTAATAAATTTCCAGTTAACAATGAAAAAATAATAATTTTTGTATATTCATTCAATAAATTTCTCGTCAAACGATGTATCTCTGTGAATGAATGTGGTAGTCCAAATGCAATCCACTACGCGCAAATGCAGACGCGCTACGCGATCGCAGTAAGCTACGCGAATTAAGCGCCGTAAATAGTACCTCTGAGCCATAAATAGTACTTCTGAAAAATGAACTATTTACGGGTGGGAGTGGCTTAGGGGTACTATTTACGGATGGCGCCGATTTCTCGCCGTATAGTTGAACTATTTTAATCACGGGATAGAAGTTTCAACCAATAAACAATCTTAAATTTATTAATGGAGTATATAATACAGAACAGCACCTGATTTTCGTCAATGTCCAGCACGAACCACAAGAACACCAACCCATACCGTACCAGCTCTTGGAGATTTGATTTTAGTCCTTCCTCTCCGCTGCAGACCAAATGCACTTAACCATTGATGGTTTGAAGGCTCCACCACTTGGCAATATGTAGGTTCTGCTCCTCATAATATTCCACCCACAAATCATTCTGTCTTGCTGTTTACCCATGCAAACATCGTTAGAATCTATGCATAAAACAATGATGCAACGTTGTTGTGGTCAAGTAGCAGCAACATGTATTACCAC
Organism: Ophioderma brevispina; assembly: GCA_023653785.1. Lineage (NCBI taxonomy): Eukaryota > Metazoa > Echinodermata > Ophiuroidea > Amphilepidida > Ophiodermatidae > Ophioderma > Ophioderma brevispina. Next base: position 16,588 of record JAMKCH010007195.1, read on the forward strand.
CCATGACAAAGTGCTCATTCGTCATGGATCTGATAAAGCTGTCAAATGTTGTGTTTTAAGCTGCAAAAATATACTACATTGGTGCTGCCCATACGGATACCCTGATCGCCAATGTACTGTAGGTCTTTGTAAAAAACATTACACCCCCCCAGAAACTCTTCTGCTGTCAAGGTACATTACAGTAGGCCGGTATGGTCCAACCAGACCTTCAAATCTCAATGTACATTTACATGTACATTTCATATCAACAGAGTCACTTTTACCTCAACCAGACAAGCTCATTTTATGTGCGCCCCCCAGAACTCACAATATTCTCCAAACTGATTCTATTTTACGGTTGGTTACATGGTCACCAAGGCCTCCGCCCTTATCACCTGTCCTAAACCAATCACCATGGATTGACGGTATTGGTCGCTGGGTACGAGTGCGAATAGCACACATTTCAGAGCAGCAGATTGTTGAATCACTTTTGAATAATGCCAACCCTTCAGTTGCTGCCATTGCTGCAGAGCTCCATGTGCACATTCTTCTCCCTCTTTCTCAACCACAAGCTGCAATGCAACATGCAGAACACTATCAACGCTTCGTTGATACCACCAAGCACAAACCAAACTTTGTTTTTTTTCCTAGCCCAAAAAATGCAGCAGCATTTTCAGTTCACTTACTACTAACTAACAATGGGTAGATTCATCACTGAACTAGATTTGTATCGTGGGCCAGATGCCGCTACTGCTTTTCATAATGCAGGACTGCTTATCGATGACCAACCCAATAAAGAAGATGTGCGATTGCTCTGCAAACGCTACGTTACTGAACAATTGTTGTGGCTTCCTGTTGGCAGTCGTGTCTTTTCGAAAATGCTGCAAAAGGCGTTACAAACATTGCGCCTGATCTTGTTTAGGAACAACAAGATGGGACAATTCTACCAGAGGTGACTGATGAAAACATTGCCATCAAACTGCAAGGAATACTCTGCAAGAAAAACACAAGTCGTGCCTACGCCAAGCGCAATTGGAATGCTCTTTCTCACGAACATATCCCTCACTTTCCAGATCCAGTCAATTGCAACAGGGCCCTGTTGACTTCATCCCTAACATTGTAGCAACATTGGGACAAAGTGACCTCTCCCTTCAGGAACAAAGAACAGCAATGGCACGTTTAACATCAGCTATTGATAGGTCACTTACACCAACCGCATAACCTGATTTCTGCATACTGTTAGGTCCTCCAGGCTCAGGGAAGACCCACCTGCTTCTCATAGCAAACACCTATTCCTTGGCTAAAAATGCCTCACATACTTGTGGCAGTAACATCTGAACGAGCTCGTCCCTTAGGAGGACTACACATTCATCACGTCTTTGCGTTACCTGTTTTGAACAGCAGATTCTACACGGCACAATATGTAGTCTCCAAGGCATTGATTACCGAGGCACAGCCCTGTGCGCTTGGCTTTTTTACAACAGGTCCAAATTCTGCTAATCGAGGAAATTGGCCTCCTATCAGGAGAACTTCTTGCTGCAATTGACACTCTGTTGCGTATAGTTAAAGATTCGCCAGCACCCTTTGGGGGAACGACTATATTAGCTACAGGTGATCCTCATCAGCTAGCACCTATCGATGGCTCACCAATATGGACTAGCCACCATTTCATTTGCACATTTTCCCTCATCCAACTTCATCATTATGTGCGTGCAGCCGCTGACCTAGACCTTCAGGAGACCACCCCGTTGGTGCTTATTGAGCACAACCACGCGGCTTAAATGCTCCAACAGGTAGGACGGTTACTGGAAATTATTCAAAATAGATGCTTACCGAACTCAGTGCCAAATTGGTCCACCATTCCACCTTATGTGCTCAAAATGAGGGAACTAGAGCGGTTTGTGATGAGTTAGTTCAACAATACTTACAGACCAAAATTGATGATCAAATGTACAATGCCACAATTTCACAGTTATCGATGAAATAGAAACGTCTCCAGGAGTATGGACCACTGCTAGCAGAACTGTTCAGCACCAATTGTCCAAAAAGGCTTGCAAGACGTAGCGATATTAACCCTTTTTGTGGGCCAAGTTCTTCGATTGACTTACAACAATACCAGGCCAACAAACAACATGCCACGTTTTTCCCAAGGTCAGCTGTGCATAGTTCACCAATTACCTAATGACACTAGTCCCATCCTGTTAGTAACCTATACCACCAGGGAAGCGTATGCACTTGACAAGGCTGCTTCGCACACCAGACCACCGTTGCTCTTCGGGCCAGTTCTCTGACCAACCACCATTACTAACAGTTGCAGCAGGAAAAGTGAAAGCGCATCGCATCCAGTATAGAGTTGCCTATTACATTTGTTCTACTATTCACCGCTCTCTAGGACAAACTTGCACTCACATTTTGCTTCCCAAATATCCATAACAGAGCACAAGTATCGTTTGTGGGATCGCCAACAACTGCTAGTGCTCTCGGCCGCGTTACACATTGGACAACATAACATTAGTGTCCAAACCATGCTGACACATGTAGCTATTCGCCATGTCTGATAAGGTTCCATACTGGCTTACCCATTTGAACTGTTTGACAGGAACACACAACCATAACCCAACCAGAATGTTACAACACCAAATGACCCCTTTAATCCACCTTTTGCCATTCTTTTTCCAGCCACCTGAATGGTTTTTGAACATGATGGTTGAGCACAACCTATAGAACATACGCCTATGTTGGGGGAGACAGCACATCAATCGAACCGGTTAAGGAGAACACAATAGTGGTCATGGCTCCAATTTCACCAATAACCCTCATCTCGCCCATGGCGCTGTCTAGTTCTGATTCATGGCTTCACTGGAATGCAACTGATTCACACAATATACGAGAAAGACGCAAAGCTCTTGAGCACATGTGCACGCTTAAATGCTGCCACAACCTCCGCTGGCACTGGTACCATTTTCACCAATGGCCAAATAGTCTTCCACAAAGTCGCAAACACAACCGCAATTGATTTGGGAGCAATTAGGCAGGTAGGCAATGTGCAGTAGTCCAATGTCACATAAGCATGGACACCAAAACAATAAAGCTCAGTTGTTATACAGAATTGTCCATGTCATTGGTTATAGCTACTTGTATGAGGTCATAGTATTTTGCAGTATTTTCAACATATCGAAATCACATTCAATTACGATTGTTGCGGTTAGGTGTCAGTATGGACTGTAATTACGCAAATATCCGCCATTTTTTTTGGGTGGCTTTTGGCCTTATCACTGTTAGGTATGTTAGGATACATACTAGTACAACCTGCAAAAAATGAGTTAATGTTTTTTCCAATTTTCCGATTTTAGCAATCCACTGCTATGCCTTTAAGGCCACATCACGCATTTCATAACTATGCAAACACTTTTTGTGTTCATCCCCACATGTTGCAATTTCCTGGAACTGCGTGTAACCATGCATTATACCATTAGCCAAATTCCAACCTACACTTTTGAACAGGAAATTGGCACGGTCACCCACATCAAATCCGCTTTGCATGAGATGTCTGCACATGCTCCTCACTGGCAATATAATTACATAACCATTTACTCTGTTCCTATTCCCTCTCACTCTACGCATACTTCGATCAAAAGTTTTCAAGTTTGTTCAGTGGTGCTTTCTACTAACAAACAAACAGAAATAAAGGTAAGAAATTTAGCCAAAAAACTTTTAAATGTTCCGTTCTTTTTATTTTAACCTTCTTGAAACTGTAACCAAGTTCCTACCACTTATGTTATAAACAACCCCAGTTACACTCCTATTAGCAACTTGCTACCTTTTGTGTACTTGAAGAATGTGGCACACATTTGAAGTTGGGACTCACAGGGCCATGGCAGATTTAAGGCCCCCCCTGTGTCCATGACATGACAATGGTGGATGTCGTACACAAAACCCGGACCATAACTGCAATGGACCATGACAGTGGAATTTGAAGATCAAAAAAAAAGCCAAAACCAAAAAAGCTACACTTCCCAGCAGCCACCAAATACAGCAAGTTCGAAGACCATATGAGCGTCTACTTATGCTCAGGTAGCTGATTATATCACATTCACTTTTGAGCCATAACACCCAACAAAAGTTGATCGGTGGATATAATTTAACAGTTTTTTTTCCCCCAAAATGTACAGTTTGGGGCAAAAACAATCGTGGGGACGTGATTTCATTCTTATAACAATGGCTGTTTGATTTTTATGGTTTGTATAAACCAAAAACAAGAATTTTTAAGACTTCTTAGCTGAAAGCTCTTAAAATCAGCCGAAATTACAAAATTAAATAGCCAGCATCCTTGCGATCTGGTCAATGTTAGGACTAAACCGGACGAAAGATGTCACCACACGGAGCTCTATCTGAACCTTCTTTTACCATTCAGAGGATCTCAAAGAATCGGAGGGACCATTTTCTAAGCCTTTCAGAAACAACGGCAACAAGCAAGCAAACATTCGGATGCAAAATATGCATGGTTGGGTCCGGATGTAGGATTGTTTGAACCAGATTTTCAAATTTCATTAAAAATGTCAGTTCTTACAATGGGCACAACTTTGCTTCACTAAGACCCAACATCAACGACAACCAACAGCAATGCCCATAATAGAGAATACGCAACCCAAGTTAATTCCAAGAGCCCTTATTGTAAAAGATTGCGGACGTTATTTGACCAAGTCAAAACTCCCTGCGTGCAACGCTGCCATGTGTGATTCCCAGCATGACGAGGGACCACGCCTGTCGGCCTAAAATCAGAGAATGAAGTGCGATTATCTCCTGCCGGGTCACATCCAGAACAGCCGGATCAAAGCAGTCCAATTTCGCTCAAAGACCTGACGAAATACTTCCTAAAAGGAAATGCTATGAAGTTAGTCCCCTCTCAGTACCCCATCAATACTGGCCCCCACTTTAGTACACCACCCCACACCTTTTTCTATACCTTCATGACCTACCACTACTTGTTTTCATTGCCCACCTTTCAACTTACCCAACCGCTGCACTCCCACCTGCCCAGTACGTGTTATGTTCTCTCATGGTGCTTTAGAAGATCCTTATACACACAACAACAATGCCTTTACCTTATCCTTAATTTTCTTCAGGCCACAAATACCAACGTGTCCTCAAGGTGCGTTACAGTCGTTAATACATCATCGAACAATACAGCACACAACATGTGGGCTGGGAGATCGCAGGATGGTATAAGCCTTGTCTGCGTATCAACGATGAGTACATTCGTCTATACTTTCACCTATCCCGCATGAACCACACAGAGATTGCCCGCGATTCATGTATGAACATGCAACAGTGGGAAACGTTCATGTATTGCACAATTGGTGGTAGAACGGCCTTGCCTAACACCCATCAATGAGCACAAACCGACAAATGAACGCCAACAATCAGGCCATCACGGGCGCCAGCAAGGCCAAACACGGGAACCCGCCGCCACAACTACCCAGCCCAGCAGGGGCCCCAAGGTCACAAACAGGGAGCCAGCCACCAACCACCCCACCAACGCCACACACTACAAAATCCAACCCGACGTCAGGGCTTAAAAGACGCGCGCGCGCCCCTAACTGTCCTATAAGAAATAGGTGTTTTTTTGCATTCATTTTATCTTGAGAACTGACTGGATTATGATACTCCCATCAACTTGGGGGAAACAAAGTGGACCCTCAAACAACAAGCATAACTAAAAATGGTCAAAACCCACAATAGTCAATGGGCAGAAAATTCACCAAAAATTCATACAAGGATTGATCTTTAGCTGTACAAATCTCTCTTTGCTGTTTTGTCAAGAAGCAACTAATCTTTGGACTAACTTTTAAGAAATACTTGACCAAAAGGCACCTGTGGGCTCTGCAACTTTTCAGGATCATTACATGAAGAGGTGTATCTTTAACTCAGTTAATATTTGCCTGTTATGCTCTTTTGGTATGAGGTGTATAGCAACAAAACAGTTTGAACAATATGAACTTTAGTATAAATTCTACTTAGTAGGGGAATCCTCCTGCCCTTCCCAATATACTAGACGATAAACCGCGACAACGAGAAAAAACAAAGTCGGATAGACGTTTTGCAATTTCGGCCTTAGAAGCAGGAATTGGCCTGCTGCTTGTATCACTCTAATAAACAAGATACCAAAAGACGGCATAATGATCAATACCGGTTATATATGAAGATTAGAACTATTAAAGTACGAAGTCCTACCCAGGGTTGATTCTTTGTATGGATCTTATTATCTGAGTTTGAGGGCCAATTTTAGTCTATTTTTGAAAACAATAAGAAATGGCGACATCACAGCTAACCAACATTGTTGACGTCTTATTTTCGGCCAGGGACCACTTAGGTCTTGGACAACAGCAAACCCGTCTTCATGGTCTACTCGACATGTCCGCCGCTTTCGACACTGTTGATGATGATGTTTTGTTGGAAAGGCTTGAGCATCGTTTTGGCATAGGAGGTGCTGTCCAATCTGGTGTGTAAATATGATTACTAATGCACTACCCGAGTCGTTATCAACCATGAATTTTACGCTGAACATGTACGTGAATTATTCTTGCCACAGGGTTCCTATTATTGGCCACAAGGATTCATCATGGAATTACACCCGTGGTGATCTGATAAGATGGTCACAACCATCTCCTGTCATGCTCTATGCTGACGATATGCAACTCTATGCTGAGTTCGACCCCAAAGGTTTTGAAGACACGGGCAGCGTGCCCTTGATAACCTCTCCTCCTGTATATATGATGTTAGTTCTGGAGTCCAATAAATTTTCAACGAACCAGGACAAGACTGAATTGTCATTTTGCAAACTTAGTATTTGACTCTTGGTCTAATTGTGGAAGTTAAAGATCAATAACTTATTTATTTACCCATCTGATTCTGTGAAAAACCCTGGTCACTTGAGGGTCTCGTAATATGTCCCATAACCTCAATACAATTTGTAGGAACTGTTAAGTTTCATTTGCGCAACCTAGCGAATACGCCGTTCATTACTAAAGAAGCCTGTCACCCCATGCCGTCGGGAATGTCCTCTTCCGCCTTGATTATGCGAATTCCCTCTGTCGGGTGCAAGCCAATCTAGAATCAAGCGCCTCCAGCGTCTTCCAAACAAAGCTGCATCGCTAGTCTGTGCTTGTGGACGAGACGTCGTCGGCTCGCTTGCTTAACTCTTTACATTGGTTACCTGTGAAAGAGCGTATTCGTTACAAGATTGCTTATTCCTTTACAAGGTGTATCAAGGCCAGGCTCCTTCATTCCCAGTGACTTGTTCATTTAAACTCTGTTTGATTCTGAGGAATGTAGACCAAGACTCCGTTCCTTTTTAAAGCTGGTGACCGCGCCTTCGCTGGTGCGGCACCAAGAACCTGAAACGAGTTGCCGACTGATTCAGAAGTGGCGGATTATGTTTTGGTCTTCAAAACGCCTCTAAGTCATATCTTTTTCTTCGTTAAATGTTTCTCTTTTGGTTTGGATCTTCACTTTTGTTTCCTTAAAGCGCTCCGTGCCTGTGGAGCGCATATAAATGCTCTGTAATATATATACATAATAACTCTAAGAGCTACGCATCCCTGTTCCCAACGGTTATAAACACGTGGGGAAAAGGTCGCATTTCGCCATGATCGACGTCGTTTTGGAGACAATTTACATCCCGAAATGATTATGTTTCTACAGCTCTAAAGAGATTTATATCCTTGACACTTGTATGTATCGTCCCTTTACGTCCCTAAAAGCTTGGCCGAGATTTATTTGCAGACTTGGATAGTGACAGGGAGTAGGGCATTAAATCATGTCATATATATATATATAATATATATATATATATATATATATATATATATTCTATATAATATATAGATATATATATTATATATATAGCGAGGAGACTATCTTCATGCAGAGCCCTCAATGCTGAAGCAGAGCGAGATAAATTGATGAACCTGCTGGAGCGGTAGTTGTTACTCGGATTTTCACGTTGTGCGATCATCAGACAACTGGGTGCTATTCGGTGGATGCGGAGAATATATAGCGGAGTTGAGGCGTCGTAGAGAGAAGTTGGTGGTCGTAGAGGGCGGCATGAGAGGGAAGATGACAAAGTGCGGACGGCGGAGAGGTATGGTAGTCGTATTATCCTAGGTGATGATGGAGTGGAGTGGTTTGCTGAGTAGAATTGTTCTCGTGGCGGCAATTGGATATCAGTTCGGGTCGCTTGTTGAGTAGTCTGCGTTTGTCGGCCCGCTTCTCGGTGAGGCAGAGGTCGCATTTCTTGGTTCCGCTGGAGTACGGTCGGGCGCTTGATACGATTGACCATTTGATGTCGGAGGGTTGGTTGTTCTTCTTGAGCTGCCACACGTACTTGGAGAGTTCTGTGCTGTTCTGGTGCTTTTCATTTCTGAAGGATGTCTTGTGGTTGTTGAATCTAGTCTTGAAAGGTGGTTCCGTCAGTCCGATGTAAAGTTTGGTTACGTCCCTGTTCGCTACTTTGACTTCGGCGCTGTATATGATGTTAGGTTTCAAACAGTTTCCTTGTAGTGGGCACAGGTCCTTGTTGCGGCAGTTGCATCCATGTTGTGTAGGTTGATTATCTTTTGCGGCGATCTTCTTGTGGTGGGTTTTGATGATGCTGGCGACGTTGGGCATGCAGCTGATCTTGACGGTGTTCCGGTGGAAAATATCTTTTTGAGTTTGGATCCGGTTGGGAAATGTTTGTCGATGAGCTTGATGAATGATCGTCCGATGTTGGTGGAGACGTTCTTGCTGAAGGGCGGGTTAAACCAGATGATGTTACGTTTACGGTTGCGGGTCGTCCTGTTGCACGGTTTCCTGGGTTATGGGTGAGTTTGCGCCGGTCGTGTGTATCACTGTTTTTCAGAGCGTCGTTGCAGAGCTGATGCGTTTGTTAAGTTATCTCTGTTGTAATAAATAGCTGATATACGTCTGCTTATGGAGGCTGGTAGGTTCTTGATGATTTTTGGTGGGTGGTTTGAGAGCGGGTGGATGTAGACTGGGTGGGTCGTTTGGTTTGCGGTATGGGTAGTATCTGCCGTTGTCCCAAGTTTGAGAGTGATGTCGAGGAAGTTGGTGACTTTCATGTTGCAGTCGATGGTGATGTTGAGGCGGAGATCTTTGAATGTCTTTATGATGTCTTTCCTGATTCTGTCGGATTCCGGTGCCGGGATGTTTTTCTTTTAAAACTAAACTGCGAAGCCGTCGTCTCTGTAGAGTCCAATTTTCCCCTTTTCGAACTTCTTGGATAGTATGTTGAGGATGTACAAACCGATGAGGTCACAAACTTCAGTGCCGTCGTAGTGCCATGGTGGACGTCGAACAGGTCGTGACACAAGTCATTATTTCTCTTTTGTTTACGACACAAGTCATTATTTCTCTTTTGGTGACACAAGTCATTATTTCTCTTTTTCTTCCAAGGGTTGCCTCCGTTGAATAGAAGCGACTTCCTGGAATGGAGGATGATGTCGATGCCTGCCTGGAGATTTGGCGAGTATAAACGTTCATGATGTCGAAGCTGTCTTCTCCGCAACCCCGCTATATATTCTCCGCATCCACCGAATAAGCAGCCAGTTGTCTGATAATCGCACAAGCGTGAAACACCGAGTAACAACTACCTTTGCAGCAAGTTCCATCAATATATATATATATATATATTATATATATATATATTATATATATATATATATATATTTATATCATAATCTCTTCTCATATATATATCTCCTCTCTCTTTCTCTATTATATCTGATATCTCCTCTTTCTCTCTATCTCTCTCCTATCTCTATCTCGTTATACTCTAATCTATCTTTCTCATCTCTCCCGTCTTTCTTACGTTTCCTTGATCCATGGCCCCCCCTGTCATTTTCTATCTCAGAATTAATCATTAATATTGGCAATTTTTTTCACTTTTTATTGTTTAACGCCACTGAAGCAGCTACGCAGCTAGTAGCGAAAGCTCTGGCAATACCGTTTTCCGTTCTCTAATTTTGCATATTATTCTACTTCACGGATACATCTTCACAGATCCGGCATCGCAAAATGTTCCGTTTGCTGATTTCATTTATTTATATATAGATATATATATATATATATATATGATAAATCCAGATTATCTGTGTGAATATAACTCACCGCTTCTCAAACTTCGCTGAAAAATGATGCCTACCAAACCTAATACCCTTGAACATAGGGGCCATGGCTACAGAGCTACGCGCTCTGTAGCCAGGCGCACATACCTATTCGCGCTAACCCCAAAACACCACGCTCACCACACACTGGCACACAGCCCAAAAAAAACTTGCACATCGGACTTGTTACTTCTCGCTGAAAAGTAATATCCATCTTTAGAACGATGAACTTGTCCAATATGCTCTATATTTTGTTTAGAAAAGATAACGACACAAGCCCATGAATGGTCATCTGGGATACCTCTAATATACCTTCACGACGCAATTCTCCATGATCTAAAATATTACTAATAATCCCGATTTGATGAGGCCCAGCTCTTTGGCACTAATCAAAGTATAGTGGTTAAGATCCAATACTGTCTCATTACCTTTTGAGGTTTGCCTTTGTCAGTCTTTCCCATTCCACATGACTTATGTTAATGATATCGTCCATTTCAGCCATTGCCGTAGGATCATCTGTGAGATGTTCTTCCACAACTCTAACATATTCAGGCCAGAGGTTGGGCTTCAGCAAGAGCCGTTGTACCAATGTACCCTTATCATCATGCCTTGGATCTTTCAATTCAAACATTAATACACATTGTTAAAAGAACTGATAAATTACAAAAAGGCTCTCTTATTCTTGATTGGTTAAATTTGACACCAAAAAAGTGTCAAATTTGGACACGGAAATTAGTTCGCCGGGAACCACAAATTATTGGTCAAAACGACACGGAAAATGTGTCAAATGAAATGACACAGAAAAGTTTTAGAAATCACTCAAAATCCGAATCAAAATAAAAAAATTTGTGTTAAAAACGAATCGGAATAAACAACCATCAGTATCAAACTGAATAATTTCCGTATCAAATTGAATAGATTTTTATGTCAAATTTTAACACATTGGGAGGTTCAAAATCAATCGGGAAATTTGGGTTCATCCTCTATGTATAAGACCTCATGAAATTAGCTTAGCATGAAATCTGCTATAAGAGGATCAAAGGATTACAAGGATTGTAAACACTTTATTCCATTCAGTCGCTAGGTATCTCGATAATGAAGTCATTCGCCCGATTCTGTTTTCATGATCCCGTTCATTGCGAGAGTTTAGTCCAATCTTTTACATGACCGAACAACTTTACGATCGAGACTCAAACATGGTAATTGAAGTAATTATAAGTAATTATTAGGATTTGCTTGAATATTTCATTTGATTTTGAATGATCAAACTACACCTCATCGTATTTTCCAGAAAAATGGCATCCGATATTTCATTCTTGAACCAAAAATGACAATTTTAAAATGTACCCTTTTTAAAGGAAGTCAGAACATGCCCCCTTCCATCTACCCCTGTTTGTTTTACTTAACATGTGAATTATTTAGCAACTTGTATGTTGACATCAAACTGCAAGCTTTCTGTTGGCGCTACCTTCATTAGGGTAAATACATACATTCACACACAATTGTTTACCCAAACTCTATAAAACATTCGAAAATTTTCGCTTACACTACGGTCTCTTCATATACAGTTGGCCAGTGTTCATATGACTCGCTGCGTTCAGTGCACAATTGCGCGCGTGTTTGAAACAGGTGAAGCCTTGGCATGCTTGATTAGACTTGGTTCACCTGGCCTGCTTGTGTTAGTCAATAGAAAAGCAGTAACACAGGCACAGCCTAGTTAATTTACAATTCTATTTTAATTTTCACGAGACTAGTTGCTACCCCCATCCTTGTTTTAATAACATATCAGCAAAATTAATGAATTGTTTTGAAGATGAAGGATGTGCTTATTTATTACCGGTTCCATAGTAATATATATTGTGTGGTAAGCAAGGTTTGGCGCCACAGTTACAATATAGAAAACAATTAAAGATAATATTTTACAACGTGGTGTTAAACGTGTTATTAAAAACTTCTGTAGGCTGTTAAAGTTAACAACAAAATAATCTAAATGTAATTAAAAGCTCAAATAACCTGAAGATGAATTTGTGGGTTTAAGAATAAACTAGTTGTTCGTAATTTTGATTTTTAAAATGTTGTCAAAAATGTATGAATATTCAAAATACTGCTATGCTTGGAAGCACCAGTGACCAGTCATGCATAATTGCAAACACAGAGAACCGATTTCTGCATAGCTAGTGACTGACTGATCCGTAAAAGAGTCTTTACTCTAGTCTAAAAACTCATGAATATCTTACACCAAGGTAAGACCGAATTTTGACACCAAAAAGAAAAATAGATACACATGCAAATTTGGGAAGTGTGTATCATTTTTATTCATGAACTAGTGAATGCAAAACAACAGTGAATGGAACACAGTGTATGTATTGTGCATAAAAACATGAGAACGCAGCTGCATTGCTTGCACTAAACAAGTGCCATAAGTTTTTCCTGTCAAACATATGATCCGGGGTGTTCGCGATCTTAGATCACAGATCAATTATACAGTCTGGTGGCCAATCACGATCGCTTGCGGTTTGATTGATTCGGAAAGTTTGTTAAAGATTCTGATTTATTTCCGATTCGGAAAAAGAAGTTTCACACTTTTCCACCTCATAACGACCATGTGGGAAAGGAGTCCTTGCTGACAGTTCGCTTGACACAAAAAAGTAGTTCCGGCGTATGTCTGCTTGGTGATCTGCCCAGCACCGGTGCGCGTATTACTTGGATTTAATCGACGAATTGAACCCAGACATCAGCCAATGAAATTGCTTACATTTTCACAGCTGTTTAGAATATGTTAAACTATATAATATTTAAAATGTTGTCTTGTTTGTAATTTTTTATAACTTCAAATAAAACCAAAACACCATTTTTCAAATTAAAGGGAATCTAAGGATGTCAAGAAGCTACATTTTGTCAATGTGGTCATACATCATCTGTGTGTTTATTGTTTTTGTAATATTTTTGTATTTGCAACACAGCATCCGAACAAAGAAAACACCGCAGCAACCCCTCTGACACAAACACCTCAACAAAAAGACCATTGTCTACCCAAGTTTCAGAGGAAGCTTAATATAAAATCCGCGTCATAAAAACCACTTTGATCATTTGTGGTCTTGTCTTTGTTTGTGCTGTTACCCGCATTAAACACCTGCCCATCCCAAGCGGAAAGCGCCACTAGCTAGCAGACATTTGTAAACATCTCGAGTACAAAAAGGTTTGAGTGATTAAACATGTAGACAGGGACCTGACAACGTGGATTCTTGAGTGCCGCAATGTGTGTTGGCCTGGACTCTGGGGAGAAAATTTACCAACCTATGTGCGAGAATTTGGGTAGTGATGGCACTGGTAATCATGTTCAAGAATGAATTGTGTTTTCATCTGTTCAAGAGGAGGAGGTTAGAAAATCATCTCTAAACTTCTTAACAAAACCAGTCCTCTTGATCCCATCCCAACATGGTTATTGAAACTTGTAAGGAAGCTCGGGTGTCCGTTATCACAATCAATTATCATCAACAACTCTTTTAGGGCCGGCACATTTCCTTTGATTTCTTCGCCAAGCTGTTTGGTCTCTCCATTGATTAAGAAGCCTACTTTAATCCGTGAATTTATTTAAAACATTACCGTGCCCCTGGGTCTAATCTTCCTACGTTAGGCAAAATCATTAAATACACTCAATTTCTCGCTTTAATAGTCATCTTCAAATAAGCATCTTACAGAAATATTTTCAGTCTGCTTATCAAGGCTTCTCATAGCCCTGAAACATCGCTTAGATTAAAAACGATATATTAAAATGACTTGACCATGATAGAGTAGTTATGTTCCTTCTTTGGACCTTTCCTCTGCATTTGACACGATAGATCACCCAATTCATGCAAGAGTGGGCTAGCTACCTCAGTGATCGTAAAAATAGATTTGTATTCTTGTTGCTATCTAATGACAACATCTGCGTTTATATGGTGTTCCCCAGGGATCAGTCGCAGGTCGCCCACCAATTTTTAACCGCATATTCCACACTGTAACTGATCATCATCAAACTTTTTCAGGTTGCATATCATGTATATGCAGATGATCTCACTTTATATTGTTTTTGACCCTACATCTGGGAGGCTAATTGCTGCTGCTAACTTAGACTTTCCACTGCATTGCAAAATGTTGCCCTCTGGTTGCCTCCATGATACGAGCTGCTTTGAACTTGGTATATTACATCAGCACTCCTAGCAGGAAACCTATAAATTTATATTTGGCCTGTATGAAGTTGATTGTTGGGAAAACTGGGTATAGCCAATGGTTCTAATGTGGAGAGACCATGAAAGTTTCATATACCATTTAAATTATACTACCACTTTTTAAGATTGTTTCTAAATAACACAGACATTAATTGATTGAAAGAAATGGTCCCAAGTTTTTGCCAATGGGGCAGACACACTTGAGTCTACTTTGGTGCTCTCTTTACATTTACTAGTCATCGATAGTTCTCAGTGGCTCCAACTGAACGTGGAAGGTCTCACTAAGAAGATCAACATCATCGAAGACCTTACACAAACGCACAAAGCCACTGCGATTCTCCCCCAAAAGACATCGCTACTGACAGTTTCCATTTCGAACATGCGGCCTACACTCTAGTCTGCACAACCTGGGATTGTCACCTTTGGTAGTAACTCAGCCCAATGGGAACAAATTGCAACCTCCCTGCAGACCCACCCTGAATGGTCAATTGCAGTGTTCATGTCACCAAAGTGTACAAGCCAACCTAACCATCGGCTTCACCATCTCTCTACCCTTAATGGCCCACCTGCCATTTACGCTGGTGACTTTACCAGTCATAGTAAAAAAAAAAAAAACATTACCTGGGTTTACGGAATCCGACCCTGACGGAGCTACCCTAGAAGACTGGGTCTGAAAATCCTGCGTTCAACTTTGCAATGACCCAAGCACCCAGACAGTTATACTCTTGTAGGTGGAATGCAACACTACAATTCCGCTTGCTTTTTACAACAATAGACACCATCTCTGTTTCACCGCTGTTTCTCGCCGCTTCTTCGAAGACCATCACTGATCGCTCAGTAGAGCCTTGCTAAGCCTTTACCAACAAAGCCAGTGAAAAGGTTGAACTTCCGCAAGGCTATCGGGACCAGTTTAAGAACCTGGGGGATTCAGAGTGCCCACCTCCCGCACCAACCTACCTCCAACCGGATCATCTTACACAGCACTGTGTAAACTCTTTTATTAATATAGCCAAGAAAACCATCCACGTGGCTGCCGTCGCAGTTATAATCCCATCCTGGGATGAGGGGAATGTGATACGCTTTACAGTGATTTACTTATTCTGAACGCCGTGAGCGCCTGGGAGAACCGGTCCAAGGAATCGACTTCAATTACCCATCAATGAGAGCCGGAGACTATAACCGCCTCACCGGCAGAATTTCCAAACCATCGAATGTCCAGTGACTGCCAACTCATTTGCTGAGCAACTCCTTCGCAATGGTCGTTTCAAGAACATTGAAAAGGATCACACTCGCTCCGTTCAAAAATAGAATCACCAAAGTTTCGTCGAGCCCCCTGCTTGGACTGTCACTTTCAACATCCTTCTAACTGGATGAGCTTACCTCTGTTATCAACCAACTAAAGAGTGAAAATGCCCAGGGGCCTGATATTGTACCAACGGAGTTCGTGATGCAATGCAGCCCACGATATCTTGATGGCTCAGTAGTTGCTACACATGTTTCCTTACACCAGTCCTTACATAAGAGCTGGAGGAGGCTACTATCATCGCACTCCCCCAACCAAACAAGCCTGTCGACAAACAACCCTAGGAACTACCGCTCAATATCGCTAAACTGTGTGTCTCCTTTAAACTCCTTGAGAGGATGATCCTGGCCCCGGTGGAGCCCGTTCGTCGAACCCATCTGCCTGACGAACAAGCAGGATTCGCACGTGGCCGGAGCACTGTCCGCCAGATTTTTAAAACTCACAAATGATATTGAGGAAATCTTTGAAAAGCGTCGTAAGGCAGGCGTCATTTTGGTGGACCTTACTGCAGCCTACGACAACCGTTGTATGCACCGGGTCCCTGACACTCAATGCTTCTCAGGACCATCCCTGCTCGCACCGTGTACAATTCATACGTAACATGCGTGCAAACTATAGCTTTATTCTCAAGACCAGTAATGGGCAGAATAGTCGTAGGCGTCGTCTGTACTGGAATCTGTACTGGCTCCTCATGCTGTTCAACTTAGATATCAGCGAATTCCCTCAAACAACGTCTAGACATAGGCTACGCCGACGATCTTGCCCTTCTCCACTCGGACACAGCTGCACAGAAGTAGAAAGTACACTTACTGCAATTGCCCTTTTGCAGCAATATCTCAAGACCTTGAGACTGAAGGCTGAGTGAAGCCAAGGCCATCGCTACTGCCTTCCACCTCAACACCAAAGAGGCCCATCGCCAGATTCAAATCAACCTCAAATCAACCTCAATGGAGCGACTCTACCATACAATCCTATACCAACTTATCTGGGAGTTAAGCTTGACCGTCAGCTTACTTACCGGCAGCACCTCGAGTCCGTAGCGGCCACGGTGTTCCGAGGAATACCCTCCTGGTGTCCGTCTTTCTGATACTCAGGGGTGCAGCAAAACGGAATCTCTACGCACCACCGCCTTGGCTCTGTTCTACAGCGCTGCTCTCAAACAAATAAGCTGGACACAGTACTCACAAAACTTGAAACCCATTACTGGTTGCCTCCGTCCTACTCACTGATTTCTACCAGTGAACACCAAAAGCACCCACTAGTGAATAAGGCTCTGCTGGACAATAAGCACCTACTGCATAACACTGTCAAAGAAGCACACCAGCTCGGCAGATAGAGACTGTGCTCTCTCGACATTTCTGTCGATACGCTGCTAACTCTCCGCTCCCCATTCAGAATCTTACAGACATTAATACTGTCATAGCGAAATACTCAAGACCAGATCAACTCACATTACACCTATGACGAACTACCACCTGGTAGCAAATCTTCCACGCAAGGACTGGGTCACCTTAAACCGGATTCGCACAGGGTTCGGTCGCTTCAACAGCAATATGCACCAATGTGGGGCGGCGGCCATCGCCAGCCTGCCAAGGTGGCTCTCTATCACAGAGTGCGGATCACATTATCAATGATGCCCTACCTTTCTTCTACCGTTGAACATAGACTTCTCAACCCCAACCAATCAATAGTGAGCTGGCTCCACCGTTTACGTCATATTTAGCTGCTGCCTCGATACGCAAGAAGAAGAAGAGAAGGTGATTTCCTTTATTTTTGTGAACATCGATAGTTGTGAAAGTTGCAGTTGGCCAATACTCCTGATTTTCCACGAACCGATACACTTTAGTTTGTGTGGTGGGTGTGTGGTGTGTGTGTGTGTGATTTTTCCATACTGTATTGCAAGTGTTTCGAAAAAGGTCGTCTTGAACAATGTTATGTATGTGAAGCCCACTTTTTTTCACTGTAGAGTCGGTATTGATTTTGTTGTTTGATATGCTCTTTTACAAAGAAAATAAATTAGGAAGAGCTTGATTCCATGAGATTTATCTAAAATGACTGTACTTGCAAACATTTTTTTTAATCTTCGTTATATTTTTTTTACATTTATATCTCCTTTAGTTGTCGATATATTCAACTTTTAATGTTTCTGCAAATTTTCGGCCTTTCAAATTTTCGATTCAAAGGCCATAACATTGTGGATTTTTTTTAAAAAAAAAAAAAAAAATCTTCATTTTACTTTTTTAAAGAAAATAATGAATTACTGGTTTGCTTGTATTTAGTAAAACGTATATTTTACGAAGAGGACCCCCGTTATGTTTACGATAAATACTGACACTTCCTATGACGAAACCTGCCTGTTAATGTCTGCGATTTAAGGGTATACATGCATGCCATTCACACCACTCGAACCCTTAAAACCCTTTAAATTAAAAAAAAAAAAAAAAAAAAAAAAAAAAAAAAAAAAAAAAAAATTTCGACGCAAAAAAAAACCCTGAATTCATTTTTTTCACTCTAAGGGTTTCACCGTGTTTTACGTTGAAACCGTAAACACGTGTTAGTTCAATGCAATTTGTACGTTGACCGTAATTTAACGGTAAAATACGTAAACAAAGAACAAAAATGAGTTTTTTTGACGGTAAATACCGTAAAAATTAACGGTAAACCGGAAAATAACGGTAAGCGTAAATTCATACGTAACATACCTTGCCAGCACTTTATACCGTAAAATGCGTTTTTGTATTTTTATTGTTTGTGTTCCCAGGGGGTGAAAAATGGGATCCTGCCAAATATGGACATTTTATTTGACCCGGTAAATTTTTGTTCTAATGATGCAAAAATTAATTTGACAAGATCATAGGGCCTATGGGCTGGAAGAATTTTATCAGGAAATACCTATAATTAATATCTTACTGGAGTGTAAGCTCCCGACTAGCCAAAAGGACATTTTTGGTAAGGGAACAAATTTGTTATTACAATTGTCTGCGAAAGCTTTCCCTGCCTCAAATTTGATGTTACTTTGCTATGGCTCTAAGGAAATCAGCTAAATTTCATTGTGTAAATTGGCGTGAAAATCACCTTGATTATTTCCATAGTTGTCTCATGTCATTTTGTACATACCTTTTTCTACTCATACATCAAAGACGACATTTTTATGTTATTATCTTCATGATATCGAAGTGACAACCTGTGAAGTGGTTTTTTTAATCTTTCCAGTACGAATACCTACAATAAGATATACATAAAAAGATTTTGGCCATGTTTTTAACCCTCCTTGTAAATTTAATAACATCATTTACGTCCATTCCTTCATGGGTCAGGGTGACCGTAAACCTACATAACAAACAAATGTAAAGAGAATGATACCATAGAACCACGACTCCTTGCATAATTTAATATTTCGAAGTGGGTGGCCCGCCGGACTCGAACCGACAATCAATCCAAAATCAAAATCGATAAATACCTTTCGTATACCGCTAGTACAGGGAGGAGAAGCTTTACATACACGCGAATTGTGTATATGCAGTTGTGAGGGTCTCACAAGTGATGCGAACAAAAGAATCCCTGTTTAAACAATCATTTTCTTTGTATGCAAGTCACTTACTTCCACCTAGTGGTTTTACTAATCAACCGCGGTCAACAAAGTCGATTCCATTGACCGGTACAAATGTGAAAGTTTTGGATCGGGTAACAAACAGACTGGTACCTGCAGAGGAGTACGAGGAGCATACATATCCAAAGGAGCAGTAGCAATTTAAACAGGGACTCAGAGTCGCCACTTCCTCCCAACTTGCTATGGACTCTGCATCAAGTCATGTGACCGCACTGCCACTAGCGGTCATGCAAGGACCACGGAATAAACATCTATCGGCGCTGAAGACAGTGGATGCCAGTCGCAAGGCTAACCAGCAACCTTCAATCAAAACAAGTCGTGAGATGTAAGTTTAATTTTACTTCTCTATAAAGCGAAGTTTTGTTTTCTGTTTATATACTCACGAGCGTTTGGCGCTTGTAATATGGACGTCTTAATTGCATTTTTGTTGTTTTGTGCTGCTTTTTTGTTTATTTTGGAACTTGGTGGACACACTACCGTGTGTCTTAATAAAGCTAGGGACCCTTCGGACCTAATACCTCGCTCTTCTAACAACCTCCTTGATAGCTCATTTGGCAAGAGCGCCGAGCTAATAATACAGAGGTCCCGGTTCGAGTCCGGACAAGCGCACATTTTATTTCAACATCCATGTGCGCTGGCCAGGGAAAGATTATACTTCGATTCATCTGATTTGTGACCCTGTACCATTCTTGCGGGAGGTGAAAATTCAATAAGGCGCAGGGACTTCTGTTATAATCAATGTTCATTGAGAGCAATGTTGAGGCCCCTGAAATACACTATAGTGGTTTCCATACCAGAATGAAATTGTTTAATTAGTGGCGGTTAGTGGAGTTAAATGACCGGAGTGTCCTCCAAGATACTCCGGTGTGGCACGTGCATTTGAATTTTTTCATTTCCCCAGCTAGGTTGACGCCCTCTCCGACTTATTGGAATTGTCCAAACTCCAGGGGGAATGAACATCATATCACGCGAATCGACTATAATACATATTCATTTTGGTGTTGTTGTACTTGTACTTAGTAATGACGAGAGAATAACATATCAAAATGCTAGAAGTAGCGGGGAACATGAATTTGCAGGGAGCAAGGTTTGTACAGGGGGAATATAAGTTGATATAATTGTACTGACATCAACAGCCCTAAGGATTAAAAAAGGGATGGTTGCTCATCCATATTTTTGAAACAAATCTATCCTAATTACTGGACAAAACTCTAAACCAAAATTCTACCTCTATGCAGTAGGGGCCAGCGAAAGCAACTGAAACTTCACTTGAAGACTCGAGGAATTACTTTAAAGGTTGACTCCCCATTGTCAGTCTCTTGGTCTCGTACACATGTTGCCATGCCAAAATTTGGTGTATCAATTAACCGCTATAACATGTTTTTTTGGGTGGGGAATGAATTCGGGTGAATATATTATAAAATGACCAAAATATGACAAATAAGACCATAAAATATGCCTAATTGTCAGCCTCCCACAATTATAAGCTTACATTAACATCGCACATAATCGCTTCTAACATAAAACCACAACTTGGATGCAATAAATTTTGGCCGACCGCTTTGTGCTACTATTGGTTCGTTCAATGCAAAAACAAAAACAAAAACTACATGATAAAATCAGAAAGTCTACCTTTTTTACGGTGGGCATGCCTATAGTTAAGAGTTTTAGGACTGTGTACTACCTCCTATGGGCAAAATGTAATTCAATACATAAGCTTAATTAATTTTTAGCATGGGGGCTTAGTGCGGGGTGGGGAAGTGGTAGCATCTCTCCTATAAACCATCCAGAAATTTCAGCCAAGTTTTTAAGCAATCTCAGTTGGATTTTACTGAATTTCTTTCGCTCCTATATAAAAAAATCCAATGATAAAAATATAGCTTAATGAGGCATGATTGAGGGATGACCAGTTTTTTTTCCCAGTTAGGAAATTGTGCACCATATTTAAAGTATAAGTATCCAATAGACTTAAAACCAATTATGAAAATCATACACACGAAAGTTGCCATGAAAATGATTATGATTGTTTTAGAGTTATGCAACCTTATTCTGCATTTTTTAAAATGTATTTTGGACCTCATTTGACCTTTTGTGACCTCTAGATGTGGACAGGGTTTGAGCTTGACCTGTGCAGGTGGTTCCATTTCTAATTGTTTTTCCCAATTTATTCTCTACCTCTCCACCTCTCGTGCCCAAATTTGATGCTTTTATAACAAAATGACAGTTTTACCATTTCTGCTTAACTAACATGCTGGCTGTGTAAATATGACCAACTTCGGGACAAATTGAGAAAACGGGCAACTTTTGGCACTGTCCCAAGTTTGGTGTCATTGTTTAGATACGGCATATTTCTATTTCTTCCCAATTCACGGCCGCACGGATATATCCTTCTGCGCACAGGTCCTAACTTTTTCAACTGAGCGTGCACGAATCGTCAACAGAGGGCCGCTTTCTGGTCGGCGATGATCATTGGAACATGAACGAGTACTCCCTGCTGAGAAGTTGCCTCGTTTTGGTCTATGCTTTTACAATGAGTGCCAAGTGATATATTTTGGGGATAATCGGCGTTGCATAATGCAATTAGGGAAGAGCTGTCTCCTTCCTCTCCTCCTACCTCTATGCCTATCTGTGGTTATAGGTTAATAGTTATAGGGCAATAAATGTTCAAGGTCATCCTGGGGTAATATTTTCAGAATATGAATACTAGCAGAGATTTTCGCGCCTTATGTCTATTTGGTCCTCTAAGAAGCGCTTTCACAAATGGCCGCTGATCACTGTGCCCAACCATTCATAAACCATTTCGCTCATGTCTAGGATGCGCAATCAGGATAAGCGCTTTCCCCTTATCACAACAGACCTCGAGATAACCATCGCAGCCGGTACAGCTTCCCAAATCGCATGGGTAAATCGGACACTAAGCGTTAAATTTCTTGTCCGGAAATTAAAGATAGCCAAATCTCATGAGGTCTCGAACGCACGCCTATAAGCATGGATGAGCACAATACTCTGGAGTCGAGCGATTAGACTGATTGAGCTACCTATCTTTCAAATGGTTTCAAATTCTTTCCATAGTTCAAAAGGACCAGGATTGCAATACTTGCCCTCAATTTCCCCGTTTGGTCCTATTTAAGCAAATAATAACAATGGGTCTACTATCCTATGGTGGCATTAATATTACCATCCTAGTTTGCATACACAAAAGAAAATAGAGTACAAATACAGTCAATACCATTTTCTGTTATAGGATATGACCACACAAACAATTTACAACAGTTTCGGTCAAAATCGGAGTACTCTGAAAGATTACCCCCAGGCTGACCTCGAACCGTGTATGATCCTAATAATCCTAAAACTAATCGCAGTATGGGCCAAAACTATACTATTTAATCTTCATGACAGATGATAAGTTGTGTAGGTTACATAAGTGGACTTGTCTTACTTGACTCCTGTACCCAACTTCCTTCCCCGATTTATTACATGTTCCCATTGTGTGATTTTTCTAAACCTTTGAGACATTAGTCTGTGACAATTTAGAAGAAAATAAAAAAGATAAAAAAAATATGAAATTTTTTGTTGCAATTTTTAGTCAAGAACCAACTTTCTTACACTGAATCTAGAGTATAAAAGATTTCCATTTCGTCGCAGTGTAACGCCAACCAACCAGTTGAACGTGTGAAAGAGTTCCACACACCTTACAGACACTGCAAAAACATGTATTTTTACATGACCTGATCAGGAAGTGAAGTCCAAGAGGAAGTCTAAAATGTCGAATACGTCACTATGTGACAAACAACTGCCGAAGAAAATTCAAGCCATTTCAGTAAATGCAGTTGGCGCAGACTACTCACAGGATCGGCTCGCGATAGTACAAATGAGTCTGACTCGGATGACTATGTTTTCCCATTGACAATTAAAACACAATCAAACCATGTTAAGCATCCAACCATTACATTAACATTGAATGGCACACAGCAATACAGATTACTAATATATCGATCGCTGATAATGAACAAGATGTCATGATAAACATGTACGGTGCAAGATTTGTTGGCATCGAAAATTGCAAGGAATCAAGTAAAATCCATGAGGACAAGTCCGTCAAGCCGGTTGTCCAACCACACCGGCCGTGTCCGTTCATGTAGCAAGAAGACGGAAGCAGAACTGGAACGACTTGTGAAAGGCATTCACACCAACATCGACTTCATCCGGATTCACGACACCTGACAGTGTTCAGCACCCATTGTGGCTTATATCGCTATAAGCCGATTGGAACTTCGTGTAGGTTTCTGAAGCGGAGAGACTCTTTATAACAGCATATACAGTCATCACTGCAGTGGTTACGCGGTGTCCTTAACATTAAGCGATGACGTTCTAGTGGACGGGGAAAACAGAAGCGGGACAAGCATCTACCTTGATGCTTGTATTCAACGTCTTACACGACAAAACCCTAAGGCTGAACAGACAAACGCAAGTGCTTCAGGTAGCGAGTGAATCTTTGAGAACATCTTTAGTGGCAACGGCGTATTCCCCAGAACCCAGGGAAAGTGTTTGCGATTTAAAGATGCACCTGATCCACAGAGCGTTCGTCGAAGTCCGAAGTCTTCTCGATAGGGTTACATACTGAGTTTTTAGATTTTTCGCTGATATTCCACGTGACAGAACCACTCCGCCGAACTAACTAAAGACATCTTATAGACATGGGCAGAGGCCCAGCCGTCGGCACTACAGTAAATTAAAGATAACCTGGGTGCATTATGTACGATGGAGTACTTTGAAAGGCAAGACAACAAAGCTTATCGTCCGACTCAAGCGGACCAGGTAGGCGCAATCTTGACCCAAGCGCATTAACAATGACAAATACTGTTATTGTCATTGAAGGCGCTCACTGACAACTTAGTCTAGTTCACAGTATTACAGAGAGAGAGTGAAGCGCTAGCAGCTAGTGGGAAATTCAGCATTTCCACTTAGCCCTAATCTATACGGAAATGACTTTCATGTGATTACGGACAATTAAGCCCTTCCTTACTTTGTTTAACAATCCCCATGCCATCATTCTACACGCATTGACTCTATCTGAAACTACAAGAATTAGTAACTTCGACCACGACATCCCCTAACTTCAACAAAGCCCGCCAGACCCGAAGGAGACGTGGCCAGAGAACACATCAACATGGTGATTCAATGATTCGTTACCTAATAATGTACAGCAAGAGGAAGGGGAAATCCAAACGCTACAAAGTCGCGACGCAAACGCCGTAGCCAGATAAACACATGTACACGATTCGCGATTGCGTGGTAATCGCTGTAATCGCAATGTAGTCCCTCAAAGCTTTGCACAAGAAATTGTTGAAGAGCTCACGAAAGGCCATCAAGGCATAGCAAAAAACCTTGAATGCGCCAGAAGTTTGGTTTCTTGTATCGATGGCACTCGCCTCGTTTACCAAGCCTTTTTGTAAACGGATTACCAAATTGGAAATGGGTAGCTATAGAGCCCCACTTTCCATTGATACCAACACAAGTACTAACAGACCTAGTATGGCGTTCACAGTGACTTCATAAAGTCCGCGAGCCCCAAATTGGATTTCCATAGAAATAGGCGAAATTCGATTTTGCGCTAAACAGGTAGGAATACAGATTTTCATGCGGTGTCAGCTCTAAATTAATTATGTGTAACTTACCGGCAACACGCAATTCATCACCGGAGTCCGCCTGCAACACTGATGTTTTATCGTCCAATGAAAATACATCTTTCCTGAAATGTGCCAGATCGAAGGCGGATGACGATCCAGTACGCACTCGCGATGACGGCCAGCGCAAAAGCACGCATGAAGGTGAATGCAGGACACTCGGGGGAAAATACTCGCATAAGCCAAATCAACTTGAAGACTAAGTCTCGTCAAGCCGTGATGGACATGCGCACAAAGATCAAATACATAGATTAAACACACACCGTTATTACTGTGATCGTAAAAAACAAACTCAAGGATCACTTGCACTTCAAACCGGTGTCATATTTAGAGCGTCCGGTCGTTTTAGTTTCCGTCGGACGCTAAGGTTTAAATATGAGTCTGACGGATACTATAGTTCTGTGTTTCAGTGTCCTAGGACTCCTGGTTTTAAAAGGGCGCGCCCCATAGGAATCTTGGTTATAAGTCGTTTTTTGTCGGCCGGACACTACGGTTTTAAGGTCAGAGTCCGTCGGGACACTGAGGTTTTTAAATCTGAGGATACTAAAGTTTAGGTTCCATGTCCTAGGACTCCTGGTTTTAAATTAGAATCGTCCCCAAGGACTGTGTGTTACAATTTGTGATTTGTCCGGCGGACACTGAGGTTTAAATCTGAGGTTCCGACGGATACGACGTTTTATGTTTCAGGTCCTAGGGACTCCTTGGTTTTAAATTGAAGCGTCCCATAGACTGTGTTGTGATAAATTGTTTTGTCAGTCGGAGTCTGAGAGTCCGAAGGACAATAAAGTTCAACGTTTCATTGTCTAGGACTCCTGGTTTTAAATTGGAACGTCCAATAGGACTGTGGGTTACAAATTTGAGGTTTGTCCGCCGGACACTGAGGTTAAATCTGAGGGTCCGACGGATTATACTAAGTCTATGTTCATGTCCTAGGGCTCCCTGTTTAAAATGGAGCGTCCATAGGACTCTGGGGTTATAATTTGGGTGTCTGCTGGACACCAAGGTTTAAGTCGGACGGAGTCCGAAGACAATACTTCTGTTTC
>JAMKCH010007196.1:0-58263 GCA_023653785.1 Ophioderma brevispina
ACTACAAACATCTGAGTAGATCTATTAATTTGATAGTCTATCATCCACTATCAGTTGTGAATGATAGACAATCAGTCTATCACTCTATCAGATATATCACCCTTGTTTATACTCTCTACTCTAACTATCAATTTGATTGATAGTGTATCTGATATTTTGCTAGTCTATCATTTGGAATTTTTGATTGGAGGGACTATCAAAATATCACGCGACTATCAAAATATCAGATACACTATCTTTGTGAGATAGACTATCATTGATCAGACTAATCACTATCAATAGACATCAAATACGATAGACTAATCATGATATATCAACGGGGAGACTAGCATGATATTTGAAGGATATATCATATGATAGATGATATTATGAATGATAGTTAATAAAAGGACCAATCCTGCAGCCTTGTGGAGGAGTGGAGGTTGCCTAGTAGGCCTAGCGAGTCTATTAATAAAATAAACACTGGAAAGGTGGAAATTTCTGGGACCAGCTGAAAATTTCAGAATTTGGTGAGAAATGTGTCTAGAATAACATTCTAAAAGTCCCCAAAAATCCGCTCTTTGTGTCATTTTCAGAAATAAGGGGGCAAACTTTGTACAGGGGTAACATACGAATATTTCAATTGTCCTTAATTGTTCCAACATTTTGTCATGTCCCAAGGTTATAAAAAGGCTATAGTTGCCCTATCTATGGCTTGTTATTTTAATTAACTATATGGTAAAAAAGGCTCAATGTCATCCTGGGGGCAAATTTTCAGATTGGTGCGGATTCTTCTGAAAGATGTTGGTCATAACTTCTTCACTAGTTGTACATGAACACAAATGAATATTTTAAAACCAGGTGATGGTCATTACTTGCAAAATTACAGGGCCAAGTGTGATTGGGTTCTACAGGCTCTATGGGGGTCACTGCTTGCTGCTCCTATATGTCAATATTGAATCCTATGTAGGGATTTGAATGGACATTTCTGTTTTATATATGACTCTACGAGCATTTGATTCTGGTTTCAATGACATTGGATCATTTTGAATATTTACCCCCAGGATGACCTGAATGATTTAGGTTTTGTAGTACTTAAACTACAGGTTGTAGATAGGGGTCAACACTATACCTTTTTATTGATCCTTGGGACATGACAAAATGTTGGAACACATTAAGGACTAATTCTAATATTTTTGTAATTTTTTCATCCGGCGCTGTACAAAGTTTGCCCCCTTATTTCTGAAACAGCACAAAGGAAGGATTTTAGGGACTTTAGTACCACAGGCCAGATTCTACTCACGGTGGAACCCCAGGAGCTTAGGCACCTTCAACTTCTAACTTCAACTTTATTCCATGCCACGCACCAGCAATAGCACTAAGTAAATAAATATAAGATACAGTTATAATATGAATTGGTGTACATGGGGGGGCGAACGACAGAAAGGCCAAAGGCCCGATGTAATCGTCCCCCCTAAATTAATAACACATATACATCAACATAAAATGTACTGCGATGCAGATTTGACATTGTACATGATCATAATAAAAATAGATTGAGCAGGTAACCAAACTGTAAGCACCGTGAATAGCTAGTAAGCAAATTATGACATATAGTGTCATCATTCTTCTTCTTAGGTTAGTTTCAAATGTCTTTAACACTGGGTTGGTCCATTTTGAATAACAGTAGGTAAATTATTCCAATCCAGGCCCAGAACCTCACACCTTTTTTGAAGAGAAAGTATTTTGTTTTTTATTTTGGAATGAAATACGAATATTGTTCTTTCTGGTAGAATAAGAGATATACGTAACTCGTTTAGTAAAATTTATTTGAAGACCTCTTGACCTGGTCTGTAAATGTTCTACATCAAACCCCTAGTTTTCAATGTACTAGCCTGTCATAGCCCCTTCCGTGCCATTCCCCTCTTTGCCCCCGCGGTTTGGCGTGTGCTCTATAATGGCGATTGCACATAATTCTCACTGCTCTCTTTTGAAGTTTTGAATTCTATCTACCTATATTTAATGTGTACTATACCCCATGCAAGAATGCCATTATGATATATAGGGTAATACAATTGACAATATATGGTACGGTAAATACATTTGGGAACCAAGTGTTTTAATTAAATAAATTTGTTGCAGGACACAACATTTTCTTCTAGATATTGTAATTCTGATTACAGCTTTCAAATATGATGGGTATTTTTCCACGAAAGGATTGTCAGCAGTAAATACAACACCAAGAAATTTCGTCGTCTTGTTAACCCTTGTTAGAACTTTTCCATCTAATGTTACTGTCAATAGAATTTGGAATTAAACGTTTGTAAATGGTGTTCCCATAATGTGTAGTTTGTTTTGCTAACGTTTACTGAGAGTTTGTTAGCTTAAAACCAGTTTTTGACACTTTTCTCTTTCTGAAATTTCTGTGGTTAATTAAGTGTATTTTTATATTATCATCAGCAAGTGTTCTGGGTCGGAATCCAATATGGTGGTGTCCCATCAGCAAAAGACGAAATTTAAGATTGAAGACGTTTTAATAATATCGTTAAAACATAGTAGAATAAATAACAAAGGACAAAGGATTGACCCTTGGTGGAACACCACAAAATGTTATATATGTTGAACTGATGTACTTGACTTCAGTTTGTTACGAATGTATAAGATCATATTGTTTTCTCCCTTTGCACGAAGACACGGGGGGGGGAAAAAAAAAAGTGAGGAGGTAGAAAAGTGAAAAAAAAGATACATAAGGAAGCGCGAAACGGGACTTGGGGTAGGTAGTACGAAGGTAGGGAGGCCGAAATGGGAAATACTAACCAAGGATGGGGGGGGGGAGGGGGCTCATAAGAAGGGTAAAAATCGCTACGTTCTTGAATTTCATAGCCTAAAATTAAGCTCAGTGTAATGGACATATTACGAACACATATGTATTTTCGTTATTTTCAATAGCATGTAAATTTTATCGAGTAATTCACTAACACGCCATCTGTGGGTGAAAAATGAGACCCTAAAGCCCAATTGCTATTGTTTAAAATCATATTTTTTATCATAAATGGATAAACATCTATTAAAGTACAATTCTTTCCTAACTTTGAGAAACATGGCAATATCGAAATAGGTCGGTAATTTGAATTAATCAATTTATCCTTTTTGTAAATAGTCCAATTTTGGTCTAATTTTAGTTCCTTTGGTACAAGACCTGTTGTTAGAGATAGATTAAATCATGGAAAGGGGGCTTTACTTCATTGTCACTTTTTTTGAACAAGGAATTACTGATCTCATCATTACCGGACTTTTGTTTTTATCGAATTTTTCGTATGATTTTATTTTTCACTTTCACTATAGGTAACATGTACATATTATGTTGAAGTTGGTTAAATAAATATTCTTGATATTTCTTGTCTCCAGTGGTAATTTTCCTCATCTATTTTGGACCAATATTAACGAAAAAGAGTTAAAATCAGGCGCATAGTTTGTGGATTGGTTACTAATTCACCGGAAACAATTTAAGAATTGGTCGTTGCTTCTTTTGGTAGAAGTGCGACCGATTACGCTATTTAATAGTTTTCCAAGTTTGCTTCATATTTTTATTTTTAGCAGGCGAAATTTGGATTCGTAGTATCCACGTTTTGCTTTCCGAATAAGACTTGCAATTTGGTTCCTGGATACTTTGGTACGCGTTCATGTTTCTTCACTTGGATGGCATTTATACGCTTTATACAGTTTTATTCTTCTTATTGATACTTTTTTAACAACCGGTTGTGATCCAAGGAGATATTGGATCCTTCCTGTCTGTTTTTGGATTTTTTTCACAATGGGTATGCCACTCATTAATCAAGTCATTTAATGTTGAGATAAATATATTTGTAGTCATCATTCGCATTGACCTCCATTTAATTTCTCGCACCACTTGACTTTGGATAATTTTTCTTACAGTTTGTAACATTATGCATCATTATAAATTCCCTCTTAAAATATCCATTATCAGTAATCGTTTTCTTTGGTACTCTATTTGTAGTCAAAGTAGTTAGAAAATGGCGCTATATCGGTACCAATCTAGTCGAAGAACTATCATCAGTGTGTTAGTTAAAATCTTATCACCTGAAGGTGCACTATGTTCAGTAATTCTTGTTGTTTTAGTAATAAGTCCGGTAAAGACAAATAACTAATAAGATTTTAAGTAATCATGTGTGGGTCTGTGGCTTTCCTCTTTTAGTAGATCAATTTAATCTCCCATGATATATACCACTTTATTTTCCTTGTCAAAATCTTTTCTAATATTGGGCTAAATTCACCAATGAAGTGATCTATCGATGTATGTGCTCTGTAAATTACTCCAACGATTCATTTTTATGTTGGTTTTGAGCAAATTCAACAAAACAGGATTCATAATTCGCCGGAGCATGTTAAATCATCCCTAATCTTGTATTAAGTCGTTTTGGGATATAACTTCCCGCCTCTCCAAAGTTTTTTCGCGGTTTACTCTGTTCTTTTATACAAATTCAGTTATCCAGTTCATGTGTAATTAAAATTAGTTTGGGCGGTTTCATTTAAATGGGTTTCAGTAATACCAATAACAGAGAAGTCATGATCAATCTCCTTTTATACATTCCTTAAGCTTGTCAAAGTTTTTTCTTAAACTTCTAATATTAACGTTTAATAAGGAAGATTTTCTCGTTTGAAAGAATATTACCAGCTTTCAGCTGTCTAGGTGTACGGTAGGGACCAAATTGATGGATATATTCGTTATCGTTTTGCCTGCGGTAATTCGTTAATTTTGGTATCTGAATGGATTAAAATAACATATTGTCATATTTTGTATAATCAATACTAGCATCACTGCTGTTGTTATTTTCCTCAACATCTTCTCTGTTTGCATTGAAAGAATATTTACAGTCATCGTTTATCACTATCTGGTATATTTTGCAATGTTGATTCACATTATCTTCGTCGACGTTGAAATATTTCTATCGACACGCGGGTTACAATTAAACATCTAAAAAGCAATTTAACAACTATAACCGAAATCAAAACGCAGGTGAAGGCATCCGCCTCCACCAAAATAATAAATTATTCAATCGTTGTGGTAGCATAATTTTCATGTAGTTTGACCAATTTCACTACTATTACTTGTTTGATGAAAAATCTCATTTGACTGGATAAATGTACACTATGAATATTTGTAACAATGTTAGTACATATTGTACGTTGAGTATGATAAATTGCCAGTATAATTAAATGAAAAATAAGGCTCAATTACACTACACCCTCTGCACCTGTACTATTATGATGCGTCTCATTCACTGCAATATCAACGCTACAGAAGCAGTGCAAGGGTACAATATATTTATTTATACACGAATAAATGGTAAATGCTGATTCAAGATCATAATGAAATGATTGCTGTTGATTGCATCTCCGACTTTCAAGCCACTATAAAGCGATATTTTCGAAATGTAAACAAATCGCGCCCCCTAAATTTGTTATCAAAGTCCATTGTTGCACTGTTGAATTGGAAATTGTTGCAGTGAAAACCCTCTGCAAATGGCCAAACTTAACACGCCTTATCTGTTGAGAAATCATGATTTTTCTGCATTGTTTACTAATAAAAGTCGGGAATCCGACTTTCACTAGCCACCAAACAGTCGTTAATGGATTTTCAAGACCACTTTACAATACTTCACTGTTTTTTCACAAAAACAGTCTCAAAGGTGTTGATTTACCTACCACGACAATTTAGAGACAAATTAGGTATTTGTATTTGGAACATAATCACGATTGTGGCTTTAACTAGGAACAGAAGAATCGCATCCCCATTGTGTAAACATATATAACAGTCAACGTTTAGACTAATTCATATCAACCAAAACAATTAATTTAACATAATTTGGTCATGTAATTAATTACCACATATGTAAATATAACGAATGTAAGGCAGACTCAAATCGGGATTTTTTCTCTCAAAATTCATGCCACCAATATTGAAATGTACATCAAATGCTCAGGTTCCAAAGTTAGAAATGACTCAGATTTTTTTTTTGCTTTGATGTAGTAATTCATTATGTAGTATAGGATACAAGCACCAAACATAATTTGAAAATTATAACCATTGTTTTCTGGTAATCAATTCCATAAACGTTAGATACTCCGACAATAACTAGGTCAGGATAAGGAAGTTTGATTACCACAACTTGCGATTTTTCATATTGAAAGACAATGACATAATGTACCAAAAATAATATTGATTAGGTAACAAAATCTAGGTCGTCATTCACAAGAAATCAATGAGTGACTTTAAGTAGGGAAATTAAAGATATTGTATTACGCATCGCGCATTATAAGGGAATATTATTTGTAATAATACCATTTGGGATAATATTCATAGTTAGCAGGCCTATAAACAACATCATAAGCAATTGATAAATTAGGCGTAATCTTACTGAATTATGAGATACATGTAAAATAGAGGAAGCTGATCATTTAACTGTCAGTCCATGACAAAACACTCACCGCGCCTACCCAGCCAACCCCACCACACCCACCCAATAATTACAATTTCAATAATCAATTGCTGCAACTTCTAACTTCCAAAATATACACGGATGCGGCCCGCACAAAATTAGACGCAACGAATATTTCTTTCACGGACGGCCACTATATCCATTTGTTCCAGTCTTTCCCTCACACAATATAACTACATTGGTAATCCCCACTTTGATTTGGATGTTGCTGGAGTAACTGACAGAAACTAATCTAAAAGGCTTCAAAAACTACAGAATACGCCCATGAGGATCATTTTAGTATGCCATACCGTACACACATTAATGATTGTTAAGAACTTTAGGTTTTTTGGATTTCATTTTCGTCTTTCTTATAATATTGGAATGTATGATGTACAAATTTTAATAATCTGCACCCTCTTACCTTACTGATTCGTTTTCATGAAATTAGTTCTGTTCATTCTTCATACACGGACAATCAAAGCTGGCAATCTGTACAGGCCATAGTTTATAATCATACTATGGTAAAAGTAGATTTGGTTTATAAAGGTTGTGTCACTTGGAATGTTATATTTCACAAGATGTCCGTGGTGCAAACAATTTCATGTCTTTCACATCAGCTTTTAAAAAAGATCTGAATTATGTTATTTCACTTTCATTCATCTTTCCAGTATCATCACACTTTAGGTCGTCCGATGAAATCGGATAGACCTATTGGCAGCCTGATTTGTGTTTGTGTGTGTGGGTATGTGGGTGTGTGTAGCTTTTGTGTGTACGGGTATGTGTAGTATTGCTGTATGATATGTTATGATGTGGTCTGTGTTGGTGTGTATGTGTTTGTGTTCGCACGCGGCGCGTGTGTTGTGTGTTTTAACTCTTTGTGGGTCGGTTTATAATGGGAGCAGGACTTTGGGGGATTTACGCGTTGAGGAGGTCGGGGTCATTCGGGGGTCAAGTGATCTTAGAAACTATATCGACGAGCTAATGACGGACTGTTGTCCCTATTTATTTTAATTTATGATTACGATTCAGTAAGGTTTAACAATGTATATATTATTACTTTTTAGTATAACAATCTATATTTTATATGATTTTCTAGTTCTTAATGAATGATCAAAAATTAGTGTCTATCATGTCTTTTATCCATCTTAGACTTTAAATCATTTGTGTCTTTCTAATTGACTGTGTTCTATGTATTTGTATATTTAAATATTATTTTAACCGTGTATCTTTTATACATTTTATGTATTATCAGGGCCTTGCTGAAAATCAATCTTTGTTGAGCAGGTTAACCCTGTTGAAATATGTGCATAAATAAATAAATAAATAAAACTCCGAACTAATCATCCTTGAGTCTTCAGTAGTTCCTTGTGTCATTTCGGACTTTGAGAATGAGTTTTTTTTTTTTTTTTTTTTGAAATCTTCCACTTATATCTGCACGTTTTTGGTTTTGTATAATAATACATATTATGTAATACGGCTGTAAATCATTATTAAGATAAAAAGGTAACAATTTGATTTTTTGAGCCAAATCAATCACTAAAATCTGTATATCGACCGTGTCCCCGGATGACGAGACACATCAATAAAAGATATGACCTTATTAATGACAAACTGGAATTAACATCAATGAAGTTAACTTTAAAACGGCAAGTTAACCAGTTTATTAGTCATAAAGTCGGGAAATCTTTTTACACCACATGTCAGAATACAAAGAAAGCTACTACAGCAATATCCCAGAATACAGTATTGCTGACAGACCTTAGTGGCACGAGAAATTTCTGGAAGTGCGTTTTTGCATTAATCTCTGTAAATCAATATAAAAAATGATTTAGATTTTCTGTCGTACAAGACAGAAAAACCAAAGTTTGTTTCACCATTGGTCCTAATAGGACAGTGGCAAGTTCAAATGACTTAGTTTTAGCTCAAAGCTGAGGTTTTAGCTTCTTTCTGCATAGTTTCGGTATATGGGGTTTTACAACTCATAAGTGCACAATTCAGAGAAAATGCATCCTCAGAAAATATCCTCGTGCCCCATTAACTCAGACCCATTTATACTTGTATATGTCAATATAACAACAAATTCACCTTTTTTTCAGCCACAATTGGTTATTTACTAAATTGAAATTGCCAACCGTGTACCTCCGAAAACTAGCGACACAACAACAAAACACTTATTATGTGTCTTGCATGCTCAAGAATTGTACATACCAGTCTGAAACACATTTTAAGTTCCTGTGAAGTAGACTTGGGCTTGTGAAGTCCATTTGGTCCCTTGTGTTGGGTGATATGTGCAGCAATGCCCTTTTGAGAAATGCAATGTTCATAAGATCATCTTGGGCGGTATCTTGGGTTTCCTCATGGTTGCGTTAGAGAACGTAGACGAAGTGGAAGTGCTGCGTTCACTAGCCCTTGGGCTGACTAACCTAAGATGGACTTGGCACTTGCAAATATGGTGTGCACGTTTCTTGGCCCATCTTCAAGCCGTGTTCTGTGATTTCATGTTCATCGGGTATAAATTCTGCCATTAACAAAGAGATGAATCTGTCACCCTATCACTCTAAACTGTCGACGGAGGCCAAAACTCGCGGCACGCTTGTATTGGGACCATAATCATTCTTCCTGTCAATTAATTTGAGGAAGATGTTCAGAAATCCTGTAGGTTTGATAAGTATAGTCCGACCACTTTGGTGCCCTCTTGGATGATGTGTAGGCTTTCAACTTTTTCCCCAAATTGAGCACATATGTCCCTGTCACTAAGTTGTAGGAACTTGGCATGATGTTTTTTTTGGGGCGATCACTTGTTTGTAGCCAAGACGGTGTTACTTCAGCTATATAGATGGAGTCAGATACATCGGCGGCTGGAATTTCCAGTTTATCTCTCCAGAAGTCTCTTAGTAGCACCTTTTCTGTATATGATTTGTTCCTTTCGATCTCCCGATATCCAAACAAAAGTCAAATTATACGTAGCTATATATCCGATTTCTTACGATTCATCTCTAACTTCCCGCCGCAGATCGCACACTGAAGAATTACTGGCTACATTATTTAGTTTACCTTTCAAGTCAGATATCTCCCATGAGCAATTCAGACTCTCTTCAGATTATCTAGTCCGTCCAGCATTCCTTTTTCCACTCGGTGATTTCAGTCCTCAGTTTGTTGATACGTCATCTAGTTTGTAGAATTATATCAGTTTATTATCATACGCCATAGTCAAAAACGATGAAATTTGAAGGTGGTATAATTACGTGTACGTATGTAGAGTGAAGTAACCCGCCTTCAGGAATCAATGGATTAGCAATGGTCAATTACTGCGTCAATAATGCTGTGTCAATGCTGGTCAATGGGCATTGTGTGGGGGGAGCGGAGCGCGTGTAAAACACGTCTTACTCGGACGATGTCCTATCTTGAAGTTCTAGGCGACCTCATGTGTACTCTTAGCTTACCCGAGGGTACCCAACATGACGCACTATGGATTGCAGTACCTAAAACTAAGTACATGCGAAGTACACATGTCACTGGATGGATAGAAGCTATGTTTACTTAGCAGTACCATCCATTAGTGTACTCTGCAGTTGCCTGCTAGGTGACTGACTGGTACCCATGTAAGCCACCAGTACGTGGAGTACACTGCAGCTACTCCACGGGAGTACCTTCACAGGTTCTCCCCTACCGGCTACCTAGTAGGCAGCACTTTGGACCATAGAGGGCCCAAATTCCATTGTTATTTACTACTTTCTGACCATTTTCAAGCTTAGCAACATCTATATTTGAGTTAGCCTCACCAAAAACCCTTATATATGAATTTTGTGTCAACAACATATAAAATATGTGACCAAATGTAAAACAATGGATAAAATTACTAAAATAAACACACAAAGCTCAAAGCTCAGTTGCATGGGAGAACCCACACAGGTACTCCCCGATGGGGTGACTAGGGTTAGCTACTGCGTGTGTAACCTAGGTGGATGGTTACCCCCACTTTGCGGCGGCGAGTGGTCACCCAGGCGGGATGGGTATCCATGGCTACTTACCACAGGAACTTCCAAAAGGTGTACTCCATGAAGAAATTGGTTGTGTATGTTATTCTAGACACATTTCTTCACCAATTCTGACATTTTTCAGCTTGTTCCCAGAAATTTCCCGTTTAAAACTAAAATTCTTGGCCTATAGCTTGCTAGGTGGCCTTCATACCACAACGTTGTAAACTACAAGGAATTAGTCAACTATCAAGTCATTTTAATATATATATATATAGAAATCTATATATATATATATATATAATATATATATATAGATATATAAATTAAAAAAATATATATCACTATATCCACCTA
This sequence comes from Ophioderma brevispina, assembly GCA_023653785.1. Lineage (NCBI taxonomy): Eukaryota > Metazoa > Echinodermata > Ophiuroidea > Amphilepidida > Ophiodermatidae > Ophioderma > Ophioderma brevispina. Next base: position 10,817 of record JAMKCH010007196.1, read on the forward strand.
GGCCGAATTTTCTATTCATAAACATAGACTTTTACGTTAGGGCCGAAAATTTTGTTCGCCTTAAAACGTTATCTTTGTGTGCTGATTCATTCCGTCAAAAGAAATGAATATTAATTTATGCAAATGAGAGATAACTCATTAAGTAACAAAAGATATGAATATTAAATTAATTAAATAATAAGAAAGTTCATAATAGGACTAATGAATATTAATATTTCGCCCTATGGTTCAAATTAGTCCAAAATATATATATATATATTATATATATATATATATAATATATATATATATATATATTATATATATATATTATATATATATATATAATATATAATATATACCTGGCACCACAAAAAGTATCCGGCATGTTTTCGATCAGGATTGTGTCAAAGTCATACCATTTTGAAAGTTTTCGAAATATACATTTTGTTGCCTAGATCTTGCTCTTTATTTAACCACCTCTATGGTTAAAAAAGCGTGCAGAAATGGCGAGATAGAACGCCCGAAAGAAGCAACCCCCCAAAACCAAAGTTGCCGTTTTTGCAAATACTAAGAAGTTACTTAGTTTTTCATCCGTATTCTGTCGTCCTTTAGGGTAAGCTGTAAGGAATGGACATTCAGAGTGGAACGGGACAAGTGTGCGGCAGATATATTACCTAACGACGCCTTACTGCACATATTCTCATACCTCAGTGTGCTGGAAAAGGGGATAGCTGCAAGGTAAACAAATAATCAAACAGCAATAGCCATGTAAGCAATATAAAGGCAATTTCTGTTAAAACTACAAAAAAACACCTGAAATCGATGAATGGATAACCGACCACTCACCTATTTTCGACTTTTGAAGCTATCTATCCCTAGACATGATCACCGAGAGTGTCAAAACATTGCGTCAAGCGATAAGATGGTATCTGTTGCTTACCAGTGCTCGGCATCTGCGCTTCTCTCTTGGGATATTTTCCTACAGGGAGCCGGAGCATTAGATTTCTTAAACCATTTTTCTTACCTAATTAATGGAATTGCTTTTATTTTTTCTTTCATTTAGAGTTAGCAGTAGTGTGGAATTTACTTTGCTAGGGACAGGGGTGAATTTGGGGAGGTGTGTAAATTTAGAGACATAACGAAGCGAACGAACCTCCAATCTCACCAACTGAATATTGCTTTCTCATAAGGAAGACGCCATCATCAAATTGATAAAAACTTATTTTGGACATTGTTTGAGGGAAATATGGTTCCATATACCGATATCTAATAATATTTTGAGTAGACACTAACGTTTGCTGGATTACTGTGTCCCAAACTTACAGCTTATTGATGTGGAATGCGATCGTTTAAAGTGACATGTGCATTACGTCTTGCAAAATTGTTCAGTTTACTTGCGTCTTCCATAAGATCAGTAAAGAGGATCTCCTATTGGAAGTTTTGCTTATTCTCTCATATCGATGGAGAACTTTTACCTACAGTATGGTCAGGTAACAGAAAACCTACTTTGTCGTCTCATGCAAAGTTATTCTCTTCACGAAAACTTGCCTTTGTTTAGGGTGCAACTGGCCAGTTGAAATCTCACAAGATACCACTGATGAGTCTTTGTCTACCAGAATTAACGCTGATTCTTGAACTGGTGTCTTGCCAGTTCCCATCGTCACGATTTTTTGGACCAAAAACTGATTCGCCACATCTCAACAGAGTGCACGCAGCTTGAAAGCTACAGTTCTTCCGCCCACCTCCTTGACACTGTCCGCGCAGATATTTGCGCAGTCTATTAGATGTTGATGGAGCAAGGAAAACAACTTAGACGTTGTCATTTAGGTGGCTTTTGGTTGGATGGGGAAGCCATGGTATCTGTTCACCACTCTTGCCAAATCTATTGAATTAAATTTTACTCATGGCTTTGCACTAAGACATTCTTCCGACTCTTGGAGGGTTTTTCTACCTGATAGCACTAGACGTCTCGGGAGCAACTGTCTTTCGAAATGTTGGTTTGAGGTTAACTTAAGAAAGCACCCTCTCTAAAAATACTGAAAATGGCTCTTGTTGAGTCTAAGGCCAAACCGGATATCGTGAGAAACCTGTTTTGATTTCCCGACTACATGGCTACTGTTACCAGATCCAAACAGCATCCCAAGCGTGCAGAGGATTACACCTCACAGACCCCTGTTGCATTTTAACCAGGGTCGTGTGACAGTTCTTATGCTTATTTTCTATTGTTCTTTACCGTTATTTGAGTGAGAGGGGAAAGACTTTGACCAAGTTTGCCCTGCCATCCACTCCCCCCCTCGTGACGATGGGCCTATTTCAACCGGACTTTTATAAAGTATTCAATGTCCTACTTCTAGGGACCGATAAAGGGAGGGGTACATGGCGACAATCATCGGAAACACAGGGGTTGCTTAACCTGAAAGCGGGAGGAAGTGAAATTGTACAGTGAGGATAGGCGTGACGGGCAGCAGAACTTTGAAAACGCAAGCGGGGAAGGTTCTTTTATCCCCTGCTGAAAGCAGAGGGGGATATTGTGAGGGCGCGATGTCGTGGTCCGGTATTGTGTGGGTTTCCAGGTGGGTTAGCTTTACTAACCAAGGTTAGGTTTCGTTTTCAGGTTCCTTCGAAGAAACGTGAAGTCGATTGAACCGACTGGGGTGGTTAAGGCATAGGGGTTACCTTCCTTGAGCCATGATGGCAAAGGGCATGGCCAAGGTCAGAGGTCTTGAGGGGGAGGTCAATTGGTGCCCATAATGCCAACTTGCCAGGGGGATGACGCAAGTTTATTGAAGTACTTTTTTATTTGGCGAGGTTGTACAAAACCATAAAGCTACACGACGCTTATGCGAACGCCTGGCTATCAAATCCTTCCTGTATGTGACGAGATTTTCAATAGACCGGCGTTTGGATAGTTGTTTGGCGTTAGACGTTTAGGGCGTTTCCGCACTTTATCTTGTGAACCCCCCCCCCCCCAAACCAGTCTTATATGTTTCAAATTTGTGGCAAGTCTTAATTGATTGCAGTATGGCATAAAAGAGAAATAAAGCTACCTGTATATGCTTATGTCGAGCATATCTCTTATGCTCTGATGTGTTATGTCGCTGTTGGGGATTAAGGGTAGCGGGAGTCTTAATATTACCACGTCGGCTGGGACCCAAAGAGATGTTGTCATCATTTCCAGCTCTTGAAACAAAGGTACTCGAATAATAAAGATAGTGAATGGAATGGAAAAATAGTACAGGGCCTTATTAAAACAAAAAAACATTGGGCCTTTTTTTCACACAGGGATACTTTGTTATATAGGGACGGGCCCGACGCAATGAAGGGACATTTTGCTTGGTAACGGATCAAGCAAGGTATTTTCTTTAAGCGCGTTAATCCATGGCGTTTTGTTGTGTAAACCTATCATTCTCGCCCTTCTTTAAATTAATGCAATATTTTTTGGTTCCGAAAATTAGCTTGGTTAAATGGTATGGGAGCATCATTAAGCCAAAAAGTCACTTGTTTACAGGGCGTCGGTGACGTAGAGAAGGAAAGGGGAAATGCTGTGTATATTATTATTATTATTACCTTCTTTAAAAGAATTTATATGAAATGTCTCAAATCACACCAAATGGTAAGAAAGCCAAGTGCACACCATCAGCGGCCTGTTAGTTCATGAAACAAAAATTGATTTAATCACTTGGTTTACAAAAAGTAATTTTCCGATATCCGGGGAACTTTCTTATTAAAAAAAAACACTAGAATTTCAAGTTTAAAAATGCGGTTAATAAAATTCAATATGCACGAGGCCTACTGGAAACAAACCAGTGTGCCTTGTATGGTACAGGTGTGAAGCGAGAAGATAGTCCGCTCGGGAAGTCCATAGCCGGGCTCCAAGACGATAACGGAATAATAGTGTGAACTCAATGTGGTGTGAAGAGAGTCAACTGAGAGTCGATTGACTATCACTCTCAAGGTGGTAAAATTGAACCACATGTATTAAAGTGAACAGCCCCGTTGGGTAATTTTTTACCATTGTTGGGTAGAGAGCAGCTGATTGGGTACATCTACCCTCAGGGGGCAAAATTTTTGCCCACTATATTATGCTAAACTAATTACATACCAACCAACTGGGTAAAAAATTTTACCCAAGTGGGCTGCTCCTGTTTTGATACATGTTTGGTTAAAAATTTTAACCAACCGTTTGAGTGTCACAATTGTAGACAGGAGTACGCCGGACGTAATTACTTCTTAACCCGGGGTAAAGGAGATATGGCTCCGGCAGGAAGCGAGCATGTAGTCGGCTCCATAGACGACCGGCGCGGAAAGCGATGAAAATAATGTTGCGTGAGAGTCAACTGAATCGATTGCCTATTGTTATTTAAGCTATGCAAAGGACAAAGGGAATGGTAAGACTTCTCAGGGAGATTAAATTTTTAGAGTTAAGCCTGTCAAAAAGGGGGGTTGGGACATATATGTCAAAAAGAGGTTAGGTTTTGAAATGATTTGGTTGGGTTTTAATCTCGTGTGCGGGTTGTGTATCTTCCGTTCCACCCCCCCATTAGACAATGGCAAAAGGGAAAAAAGATGAACGGATAAGGCAGAGGGCACGCCGCGCCAATCCTCCTCACGATGTATACCTCTGTCACAATTTTGCGGTTTTTGGTTTTTAGGGAACATCGGGATAAGCGGTTCTTTCTTTCAAATAAACAACGGAAGATACAAATGCGGAAACTGGTAATTTCAGCGTTCCGTTGGGTTCCATGCGCATACAACAAGTGATACCAATTTTGTAAAGATGTAAGCCTTTGAACTTTGCCACCTGACACTGTCCAATCAAAAGTCACGACCTCTATAATGTTTCTGCCCATATCTCTTATTGAACATCCACATGATATGCCAAACGATATATTTTCTGATTCCTATGTACTGTGTGGACATATTTCAGATTTTTCAACTAAATGAACCCTGTGTACATGTTATACTCTTAATCCAAAACAGATGCCTTGGGACAATATTGATTTTGGTAACATCACAACTCTTTAAGGAACATTAATCGGGTTGCTTAAAAAGAATGTACGAATTGTTAAGCGTGGGGTGCATTGAACCATACAATTGGCTACACCACCAAAGCACCTTTATTCCACAATTACAAAATCTTACGTGTCCGATCAATAAATTACACAAGGCGATTGTAGTACACATGTGTTAACATACTCTCCATCCAGCTTTGGTTATTTTGTGTAGAATACAAATTCATAGTTATGGGGTACCCGAACTTCACACTATTCGCCCTCTGAATTCAAAACTACCTGAGCGAAGTAAGTACTTTAGAAGGAAGGAGCCCCTGTATTTGTGTAGACTGTACCCCAGTCTAGGCTCTGTCTCTGGGTTTAGAGCGCATTGGTGTAAAAGATATGCGAAACTAAAAAACTTGGGACTTTTCAGATACATCCCCGCCAACCAACTGGTCCACAGAACGGGACTTGCAAGGGCTCCTGGAATAACATTAGGTAGGGCGAGGTTGAAGGGTAGTGTAATTTTCAGTTGCTCGTAGCGTTTTTTTCACCACCGTGGACCCGAGGGAGGGGTCTATATTTGGAATGCGAAGTCAGCTTAAAGGTTGCACGAGGAGAGATCTTGAGACATCCATATGGGTTCATGGTGATTTCCATATAAATTAGGACACCTCAAAGATTTATACCTAGTATTTTTTTTGGTACGAATGTCTTGAAAAAAAGGTGATTTTGATTTGCAAGATTTCAACATTAAGAAACGAGGCTGCAATTTGTAGTTGCTCCTTACGAAATTAGAAATTATCAAATTTTGTACCAAAGAAACAATTCTCAGCTTATTCCGTTCAGATGGGGATATTTTTTGATGGAAAGCTTACATCAGGGCAAAATCGTACTTGATTCGGGACCCCCCGCTGCCAGCGGCGGCGCCAAACCTCTTTTTCTGGGGGGGGGGCAACCCGATCGCAACTGCGCGAACCGGGAATTTTGAGCTCCCGGCAGTGGACGTTTTGAGAAACGCAAACACAAAGCCAAAGTTTCGTGGCTAAGCGGGAGCATCGCAAGATGCTTTTGTTTGACGGAAACCGACATTTCATCCCGTACCTTTCATCCCCGAGGACATTTCATCCATGTCATGCCTCAAGTTGTCCAAAAATTAGGCTGATTTTGCCCGCTTTTGTCAAACTTTGCCGGTGGCTAGCGCCCGAGCCCCTCTGGCTACGCCATGATATGAGTCCAAATGTGAGCCATTGTGAAAGTCCAATGTTTTGGTGTCAGATGTCAAAAAAGGTAAAAAAAATAAAAAGGCCCCTGTTAGGGGTTGGCACTTTAAACCAAAAACGGTACCTTTGCGAGGTTCCGCCCACCCCAAAAATAATCCTGCGTGGCCTAGCTTTTTTTGCCACAAGATTGTGTAATAGGGTGTAGACATGGGTAGATTGCACATGTGACTTCCAAGTGAATGATAGTTTAAAGTTTATCATAAGGTAAGTAGGCATGATGCTTTAGACCCAAAGTAGTCATTAGCTGCCTACCTACACATCATGTGCCAGGTCCAACTTTGATCTTTCCAAGAATGCCCTCGAAATCCATTATTCAGTCACCAAGGTCGCATCAGCAGTAGTCGATAGCAGGAGAGTAGGAGCAGGAGGCTTCGTAGTTGATAGTAACCTGCTCACCGTGATGACCAAGCAGTAGTTCATATTCCACACCGCGCAATAACGTTATAGCACGTCGCGTGAGCCTTTACAATGGCTGCAGAAAGGCCATCATAAAATTGATCAGAATTCTTTAAAAAAGCCAGGATACTGTTTGCCGGGGTTTTACGTTTAAGAACAATATAGCATTGCAGTCTTCTATGATTTTGAAGCCCAAATTTTCAAAACGGCCTTTGAGATTGCGATTTTTCGGTTGAAAATTGAAGGCGCGGAAAAGTTTGACATTTTTGTCGGGTCGCCAGAGACCGATGGCGAGGCGACCCCGAACCCCCCTCCCCGACAGAGAAAAACCACTGCTCTCAAAATTGCGAAGGAGTCTCTTTAGAGAGCTGAAGGTCATTCTTAAAATTTTCTTTATGAAAATATCACGTACTACTTGAATTTGGAGTAGTTTTAGGTGGGTGTTTGTAATATGCGATGCAATTTCAGAGCAAGGTAATAACATATTGCATGTTTGAAAATGGCCTTATTTTAAATTAAAAAGAATTAATTTTTTATTATAGTAAATATTTCTGTGAAGATTGCTTTTGAGGGAGAGTTGGTGTAAAACAGTTGCAGGGGAGAGCTATAACGGGTGAGTAAACAAATAGGAGAGTATAAGTAGAAAAAGAAAAGAAGGGCCACGTACGGAGTGATAATAGTAATGAGTGAGCTATTTTTACCAGGATTGTGTTGATATTATAAGCCGATAGTTTTAGGTAACATTTATTGAAAAGATGGAAGGGGACCTACATGAAATTCACGCTTAGACTTTGAGGATTAGTGTTTTTTTTCAACACTTTAAAAAAAAATGGGGGTTTTTGGTTTTTGTTTTTTTTTTTTTTTTTGGTTTTTTTTTTTGTTTTTGTTTTTTTTTTGGTGTTTTTTTTTGTGTTGTGTTTTTTTTGTTTTTTATAGGTTTAATTTGAATGACAGAGTGGTAACCTTGTTAAATAAAGCTATTAATTGGGATTCAGTTTTTGAACACATTTTTTGCGCCCAAATGGGCGTGTGTTTGTTTTTTTTTTCTATTTCTATTTGAAATGATTAGGGAAGGTAGGGGGAAACCTATGTAAAAGTACAGGTGCAACAAGAGATTACATATCAGGTGACCTTAAAAAAAATCGAATTATGGATTTTTGTCTGATGTTGTTAAAGCTTTCCCATTAACAAATATCCCCATTGAAAGTTTAAGATGGAAATTTTTTGTACAAAAAAGTGTGGACATTTCTCTATTTGTAATGAGCAAATACGAATCGCCTCCGTTTTGTCTATTGAAATATACGCAATTAAAATAACCTTTTTCTCGTTTAAGAAGTAACGCGCAAATTGACACGTAAGAAATTACTAAGTGTCTATTTATAGGACAGGTATTATGACACAAGGATTTTGGGGTTTTTTGGGTCTCAAAAGCTCCGTGCACCTGTAAAGTTATACTTGGGGGATTCAGTTTTGGTAACACATTTTTGCGCCCAATTGGGCGTTTTTTTCTATTTCTTTCTTTGAAATGACAGGAAGGTGACTATGTTTAAATTCCGCGATTATTGGGGATTCAGTTACAATTTGCGCCAATGGGCTTTTTTCTATTTATTATTTTGAAATGATTTAGGAAGGGCGTAAACTATGTTAAATTAAAGATTAAACTGGGGCTTCAGTTTTTAATCCTTGCGCCCAATTGGGGGTTTGTTTCTGGTAGATTTTCTTATTGACTGGAGGAAGGCGTTAACCCATGGTTAAAATTAAAGATTAGCATTGGGGAGTCAGTTTTTAAACCTTTTGCGCCCATTGGGGCGTTTTTTTTGTAATAAGTAAAAAATTTTAATTTTTCTATTTTCTTTATTTGACAGGCCAGGAAGGTGTACCTGTGTTAAATTACAGCTTAGAACTTGGGATTTCAGTTGTAATCACAGTTGGCCCCATTGGCGTTTTTTGTTTTTCTATTTTCTGATTTGAACTGAAAGGAAGGTGTAACCTATGTTTAAATTAAAGCTATAAACTGGGGGATTCAGTTTTTACACATTTTGCGCCCAATGGGCGTTTTTTTTTGTTTTGTTTTTTTTTCTATCTTCTTATTGAAATGGAGGAAGGGGTACCTATGTTAAATTAAAGATAAATGGGGATTTTTCAGTTTTACACATTTGCGCCAGATTGGGCGTTTAGTTTGTTTTTTTTTTTTTATCTTTCTTATTGAAAGACAGGAAGGTGTAACCTATGGTAAATTAAAGCTTATAACTGGATCCGTTTTTTAAACATTTTGTGACCAATTGGGCGGTTTTTTTTTTCTATTGGCTTTATTTGAAATGACCGGAAGGGTAACCTAGTAAATAACAGATGATAATTGGGGATTCAAGTTTAATACCAATTTTGCGCCATTGGCGCGGTTTTTTCTATTTCTTTATTTGAAAATGACAGGAAGGGATGGAACTATGTTAAATAAAGCGTATAATTGGGGGATTTTTCAGGTGTGTCCACATTTGAGCCCAATGGGGGCGGTATTTTTTTTTTTTTTTTGTTTTTTTTTTCTAATTCTTTATTTGAATGACAGGAAGGTGTACCCTATGTACAGTAAAGCGTATAATTGGGGATTTCAGATTTTTACACAGTTGCGCCCAATTGGGCGTTTTTTTGTTTTTTTGTTTTTATATTGCTTTATTGAAAATGACAGGAAGGTGTACCTATGTTAATTTAAAGCTTATAATTGGGGGTTTTTTCACAGATTTTTAACACATTGTGCGCCAAATTGGGCGTTTTTTTTCTATTTTTCTTTTGAAAGACAGGACGGTGTACCTGGTCAAATAAAGCTTATACCTGGGGATTCATTTTTAACACATTTGCGCCCAATTGGGGTTTTGTTTTTTTTTCATTTTCTTTATTTGAAATGCAGGAGGTGTAACTTGTTAAATTAAAGCTTATAACTTGGGTTCAGTTTGTTTTAACAATTTGGCGCCCAATTGGGCGTTTTTGTTTCTATGTTTCTTTATTTGAAATGATAGGAAGGCCTAACCCTATGTTGTTAAATTAAAGCTTATTATTGGGGAGTTCCGGGTAACACATTTTGGCACCATGGGCGTTTTCTATTTCTCTTTATTGAAAGTGACAGGAAGGTGTAACCTATTGTTAAATTAAAGCTTTATAACTTGGGCATTCTTTCAGTTTAACAGTGCGCCACAAGTGGGGTTTTTTCTATTTCTTCTTGAAAAGAAGAGGAAGGTTTACACTAATGTTAAATTAAAGCTAACCGTGGATGCGTTTACATTGTGTAGCCAACACTGGCGTTTTTTTTTTTTGTCTATTGTCTTATTGAAATGACCGGAAGGTGTAACCCTGTTAAATAAAGCTTAGAACATGTGTTTGTGAGGTGCAGAGATGTGTCACACACAAATAGGTTTCAAACGGGAGATCCAGTTTTAAACAAGGTGATGGTTTCTTTAATGCAATCTTATATCATGTATCAAATCTAATTTAAGTCAGTTCTGGCTTTTTTTATACTGTTTCTAATAAAAGGGCAACTTAAAACTAAAAAACCATTTACTCATTAAATGTTTTTAGTGTGATTTTGTTTTATTCTTGTAAACATTATGCCTGGCGACCCGCACAGTTGTGTGTTAATACTGTTTCGAACAGTTTTCAACTATAGTACATGGTTATAAAAAATGATTTTCTTTTGATTACCACAATTGCGCCGTGTAACTAAATTTGCACACAGCTTTCTAACATGTATGTTTATTTTCACATTCATCCAGTCGATCTTGCTCGCAAAAACATTAGGTAGTAATGGTGATATTTTCGGCTGAGCCAGTAGAGCTTCATTGTTTTTACGTATCAAACCAGCCACTTCCGGGATCGCGAAATCTCCCGGTTTCGCGCATTGGCTATTGCGTTTGCTCCGACCGTTAGGGGGCGGGCTAAAGGGGGGGGGGGCACAAAAAATGAAATTTTTTGGGGTGGTCAAAGAGGAAATCTCGGGGGTGTGGTGGAAAGTCATCAAGTTAACCCAATTTGGCCCAAAATCGTGATTTTTCCCAAATTTGTGGAATGTGACAAGGTCTCCAATCTGTGGGATGACTATTATGTTTTTTAATTAATTCGTTTCTGGGGAGTCTTTATTTTCTCAATTGTGAGAAAATGTTGGCGTTCTTGAACTTTCAGAACATGGTGCTGTATTTTCTTTTCCTTTCGTGCATGTAGTTAGTTTTATATCCACACGGTGTATAACAAGAGATGACCCCAATTTTGCTTTTTTTAATTTTGTCAAATGAAAAGGAAAACGGAATACAAAATTGTGTGAATGAGCAACGGGGCGAAAATTCTTAATATGCATTTCAAAAAGGACCTTGATCCTCGGTTTGATTCATTTTGCAGTATATGCCTTGTGGGATTAGGCTAACAGCTTCTCCAATGTGAACGTTGTGTGTGAGTGGGGTTGATGGAGGAATGTTCGAGTGGTCCTGTGGTGTCTGGTTTGTCGTCGCGCTTGTCTGTGTTGTTCGTTTAAAAAATCCTGTGCTAAATTTCTCCAAACCGTCCTACGAATTGCTTCCATGCTCGCCCCATTCAACAGCTGTGTGTGTCAGGATTGAGTGCCTCATCGCCTCTGGGTATTGGTGAGGGGTTTCCATTGTCTGAAACAAGCTGCTTGGCTGTTTACTCTTGTGAGATCTGGGAAATTCTACTGTTTTTCAGTACTTGATATCTCGAGTATAATTTCAGGCTAGTGAGTAGAAGGGGGTTTGGTGAACCATATCTGTATGTTTGCTTCCAACCACCAAACTAAGTACAGGTAAAAAATAATTTGAAAAATTTGTGATTGGCCCCAAAGCGCTGAATTTGCCCAAAAATCCCTATTTGTCTTTTCGGCCGGGGAGGGGGGGGGAGAGGGAGGAGGAGGAAAGACGGAAGGGGAGGAAATAGGGGATAAGAAAAAAAAATAGGGCGGCAAAAGCCCCCCATGCGGCCCCCCCCCCCCGTGCGCCGCCATGGGCATGTGAAATCTCTCGTTGCCACCTTTATCTTAGAAACTCAAGACACAGTTTTTATTTAAGAGTATAAATCGTCATCTGAACATGTATCATGATTGGGTATTTCCCCTTATAATAGGGGCATTGTGGGTGTAGACTTTACGTACCGCGGGTCTCCCAAAAAAATGGAGAAACCCTCAAAGCGCAATTATTTCACGAACAGAAAATAAGTTAAATACCATCAAATTATACGCATCTGAAAAGTGCTAGTAATTGGTTCGACACCGAAAATATGTCCAAAAGGAGAAAAATTGACCGAGTTAAATGGCCGATTGAAAATTTTTACCTGCATTTTATCCACGGATGTTACTGTTGCAGTCAGTCTGTAGGCAACTATACATCGCAAAGATCATTATGTTGTTGGGTTTCGTGTTGGACAAAGGTCAGTTTTGAAATTGAAAAATGTTAGTTGGCGATATAGACAATTCAAATAGAGCTAGGAAGAGTCGCTGACTGGAAGGCGCGGAGTCTGGAACCACCACAAAAAACCCAAAAACAAATCCACACCAATAAAAACACAAATACCAAAAAAAACAAAAAAAAGAACCCCAAACAATAAAAAAAAAGATAAACAACAAAACGAAGAAAAAAAAACAAAAAAAATTAAAAAAAAATCAAACACAAAGCCAAGCAAAAAAACCAACAAAAACCCCCCCCCCCCCCCCACCCCCCCCACCCCCCCCCCCCCCCCCCCCCCCCCCCCCCCCCCCCCCCCCTTCCCCACCCCCCCCCCCCCCCCACACAACCCACCACATTGGGGACTTAGGCAGCCTCTAAGACGGAATGGGGCAAGATTTGCGTTCTTTCGTTTTCTATAATAATCCATCTAATCTTCTTGTCCATTGGATGCTTGCAAGCCAGTGGGCTATCTTTGCGAAGATCCCAGTTGACCCGCTAGATTTCGCCCTAGGGGAAACATTAGAGAGGGAAGTGTATGAGGACAGGAACCCCGCAAACTGTGCACAAACTTTCGCAATAGAAAAAACCGTGCCTTTGCAGCCATCCGACGAGACACGCAATGATGGGAAGGCGATCTGAAAGGGACAGAGCAGGCAAGCCTACTCGTCTCATGGTCTTTGAGGAGCCCACAGGGGTGGGGGCCGCCAGAGCAGCGCAGTAAAGAAGAATGGGCGAGGATTCTTGGAATTTCTCATAATTCAATTCACCTTGCATACAGAATGATCTTGTCGGGGAAACCCAAAGAAGAAGAAACCTAACGAAAGCATGTGCTTGGGATGAAGGGGGATTGCTAAGACAGGTCAGGCGTAAACAATCCGTGGGTCGCAATGACACGTGTACAATTCCATGCCAAATCGGTCAATAGGGTCCTTTGGAAGTTTTTTTGGGTCGGAAAACCTAATGAAATGCCTATTTCAGTAGTATAATGTCGTTTCCTTTTGTTTTGGAATAGAGGGCGCTTTGAGGGTTTCCTTTATGAACCGGTACTTAATTTATACTCAATATATGGTTTTTAATATCATAAATCAATTATATTGCCTAAATTAGCCAACAGTCCGTCTGTCCCACTGGTTACTGTATGGTTTGACAGCACCAATGTCATGTGGTAAGTGTGAGTTCTGTAGTTAGTCTTGGACTTTTACTGTTGGAGTAGTCACAATTCCGAGCCTTGCGATGAATCCACACATTGTATTATTATGTTATCATGAAGAATTGTATTGAAAGTTTGGTAAAAAATGAATTATGAATTGAATGTAGGCACCGCTGACAAGGCAACGTTCTTAGACTTTTGTTCACTGTCATTCTTTTGAATAAATGAATGAAAGCATAGAACGGGGAAGTGATTGAACTAAAGAGAAGATGTCAGAGTTTTATTTATTTGGGAAAGATGGCATGATGAATCTAATCGGGCCTCTCAAATTACCCACAAAGGGGTGGGGGGGGGGGGGGGGTGGTGGGGGGGGGGGGGGGGGTGGGGGGCTGGGGGGGCGGGGGGGGGGAGGGGGGGGGGGGGGGGGGGGGAGGGTCGGGGGGGGGGGTGGGGGGGTGGGAGCGGGGTGGGGGGGGTGGGGTCGGGGGGGGGGTGGGGGGGGGGGGGGGGGGTTGGGGAGGGGGTGGGGTGGGGGGGGGGGGGGGTGGGGGGGGGGGGGGGGGGGGGGGGGGGGGGGGGGGGGGGGGGGGGGGGGGGGGGGTGGGGGGGGGGGGTGGGGGGGGGGGGGGGGGTGGGAGGGGGGGATGAGGTGGGGGGGGGGGGGGGGGGGGGGGGGATGGGTGGGGGGGGTGGGGGGGGGGAAGGGGGGGGGGGGGGGGGTGGGATGGGGGGGGGGGGGGGGGGGGGGGGCGGGGGGGGGGGGGGGGGGGGGGGGTGGGGGGGGGGGGGGGTGGGGGGGGGGTGGGGGGGGGGGGGGGGCGGGGGGGGCTCGGGGTGGGGGGGGTGGGGGGCGGGGGGGGGGGGGGGGGGGGGGTGGGGGGGGGGGGGGGGGGGGGGGGGGGGGGGTGGTGTGGGGGGGGGGGGGGGGTGGGGGGGGGGGGGGGGGGGTGGGGGGGGGGGGGGGGGGGGGGGGGTTGATTAAACACTGGAAGCATTCCAACTTCTTGGACAATAACAGTGGCTCTGCATTTACAGATAAACAGGATGCTTTGTCCTCGGGATGTACACATCAAAGGACACTTTATTTGGGTCAGGTGAATCATGATGGATATCCGCGGTCAGATGATATTCTATTAGGGGCAAAAAAAAAATAAATGACCCTAATTCATTTCAATAACTTGGGCCCGGAAAACAAGAGCACACGCGTTCGAATATTTTGTAATTTAGAAAATTCATTAGGAAAAAATGAGTTTGTACTTCCAGGGTCGCCACTTTAATATGGCTACGAGATCTGGCCGTGGTCTACTCGTTGAGGCGGTGTTTAGCAGCGACTGGGCGATTGCTAGAGCTAGTATGTGTTTCCGTAGTGATCGAAAGGGACGGGGTTCGATTCCCACGCCAGCACATACATATGGAAATGTAGGGTTTGTGCGGTGTGGTATTATTATTGATGAAACTGAAGAACAATGAAATCGTCGTTGTTTAACATCAATGGATGGTTGTGTTTTTTTTTTTGGCGCTTTCTCTCAGGAATTAAAAAGGCACCACGAGTTAGTATTTGAATTATATTTGATAGATAAACCGTACGTGATGCACTTGTTGTGCCACCCGTCTGATGGACTGTTTTTTAATAAAAACGAAACTCTGTTAGAGATAATATTGAAGTCAAATTAAGTCTGTGGACTTTTCCGTAACATGATAACGAAAAAAGAGACACCGACTCGCATTTAAAGCTTCAAATTTTGGAAGTGGGATATTGAATAAATATGGCAATCGGGCACACTTGTGTGAAAGGCTTGGGCTTTCAATACATGTATGTGAAGTGATACCGTAAGCAGAATTGAACAAGTTGATGATATTTTGATATAATCTTCAAAGCGTTGTACGACAACGTTCTCGTTGTTCCTGTACTTACCCAAAATAGTTTGAAAGGACCGCATTCACTTAAAATAGATTATCTGTAAATTTGCCCCCATTTGCGTGTTACAAGATGACACATTCAAATCCCGAAATACACTAAATTCGTACCCAACCTACTAAAAACCCACAATATAGCACCATACTTTATATTAACAAACAAGGAATTAGCTAAAGAAATATATACAAAGAAATAATTTAACCAGGCATATGTACTCAAAAGTTTGTTATGCTCTGTTAAAAAGCTTGTGGAATTTCTGTTTACATGCTTTGGTCGCTTCATTATAGAAAACCAGGGACAGATCTCATAGCATAAATAAAATGGAGCCCCTGGGAAATATAGTTTCCTAACTTAAATGCTAAAATCTAATAATCAGTTATACGTGTGTTCTCACGTTCTAGTATGTGCACATTTCTTGAAAAGAATTATTAAAGGTCACTCTATTTGCTGAATATCAGTGGCCAAATATACATATGTTTCTTGCCGAAGGGCGCTTGAGGAGTACAGCTGCTGAAGGACAAGATTAGATTTTTGCATCTGGACTGCAGATGGCATCGTATGGTCGGGAAGTTGAACAGCTTCGTGGTATGAATGGCAGATTATATCAGCTTACCTCGTTTTAAAAATACAGTAGGAACGCCAGAGGCATTACTTCCGGTATTTTAAAGGACGTGACCCGATTATGACTCACCAAAGTTTAAATCAAGCGCTCGATTGCGAGGGGTGTGCGAGTCTCGCAGAAGAACATATAAAAATCGAAATGATATTGAATTTTCGGTTGCAATGTAATAACTTAACCACTGCATCATAAGTACACACTTTGATGTCAGGAGAAAATGGGTAGAGATAGTTAATCAGAGTACGAGAAAATTAAAGCAAAACGCCGAAAATACGGCCACAATGGGCGACAGTCGATCAGAATAAAAAAAGAACCTATTTGGCCATGAGAATACCATCTCCGAAAAAGCTACAGTAGCTTCTTGATTGGAAATCGTTTCTTGAAAACTCGGAATATGCATGTAAGATGGCCATTCGCCTGTTGGGTTTCGATGAAAGGCTAGTTCCTGAACATTACATTCGCACAATAAAAAAGTGAGATGAGCGGAAACTGTTGAATACTTTTGGAACTCTGAAATTAAACACTTAAGTGCCCAAGCTAAAATAACTTCCGTTAGTGCCCAAGGGGGGGGGGGGGTTCCTAGGGACCCAACCAGATAAACAATTTCCCATGGGAGTTTGATCATGACACTAACACAAGTAAATGGGGGTCATGTAAGAACGACATACACCAAAAATAACAATGAAAAATTACGAACTTGGACATAGACCTATGGCACAATTGAAATTGTCACTCTCCGAAAAAAAAAAAAGTGGTTCACGCATTTCCATCCTCCGCAATATAATGTACGCTTTTACCCAAAATTATTTCATTATATCTACTCAAGAATAATCAATTGAAATACTTATTGTAAAATATACCCAAATATATATATACCATCTTGTATTTTCTCAGAAACTTCAAATTCACCTTGGTCTTCCTATAGACTTACACAGTTAAGAGCACGGTCATGACAAAATTAAATTGATGCTATCAGTATAGACTCAGCTAATAAGGTTTTTTTAAGTTATTAATTATTAATTAATTGCCTCCTAAGGTATAGATCTAAGCAAATAAATCAAAAAAACAAAAAAATTCCCTTAATTTTTATTAGAAAAATATCTTGATTTTTTCACTTCCGTTAGTGCCCAAGGGGGGGGGGGGAAAATCAGGGGTTTTTTTTCATATTTTTACGTTTTGGATTTTTTTAATTCTTTTTGTATCAGGAGAAGCGTATTCATAAATCAGACAATTAGCAAAAGACTCCTTGAAAATTTTGATGCGTAACCGAGAAATCATTAAAAAAAAACAAATGTTGGGTATAATGACCCCCCCCCCACGGGCCTTAAGTGTAAAAATAGCACCCACTCATGCTGTTTATGATGGAACTGTGCGAAACGCTCAAAATGTTCAGAGAGGTAAGGGGTGGCACAGGGGTTAAACATTATGAACTTGGCTGAGGAGTGGAAGATATTTAGTCCGATTTCAATGTTGAGATAACCAATATTTGACAATTCCTTTTGGTCGATGTGGCTTCTAGGCACTTAACTATGAATGTAGCCACTTTATTTTGAGTTGTTTGAAACTTAAGTTTGGCCTTCTTTACTGAAACCGGTGTGAAAGCAGATATAGTCCGGTGGGAGCCATAGTCCGGGGGAAGCCATATCCGGGCTCATACCATAACATCTTATATTCGGCGCTCCGGCGGGTAGGACGTGTCGCTTCGTCGCTCGCTTTTTTTAACAACCGGTTTTTTAACATGTGACTATTTAACAATTGGCTATTCATTTTAACATGTGAGTCATATCAGTTAATTTTCTTCAATAGATTTTCGGTCTTTTAATAAACTTCTTGTGATGTTGGCAGCAATCTTTGTTTCTAAGCAATTGATTGGATTTTCTGCCGGATTACCTCGTTTGAAAGGGGACTTTTGATGGGATATACTGCACGTCCTTTACGATCGCATGTATAACAACCAAGTAAGCACAATTTTCCGATTTCAGAATTTCTTTTATCTCCGTTACCAAGCTCCCATTTCTAGTTACGGTGTCTACGAAATGCCAACGGGGAAGATAACTTATTATTGGAGCATACATAAGCGACACTCACTCAGTTTAGATAAAAACTTTTGCCTATATAAAACTTTTGTCTTTATAACTGTTGCCAGCATTTCTCAGTTTTTTAAATATTCGCGGGTAAAGGCGCCATATTGGAAGTGGTGCATACTTTTTGTGTCTTACATTACCTGAACTGTTGGGTGGTTTTTAATTGTTTGTACTATTCTTCATCATCATGTCACAATGAAAGGAATGTTGAGGACTAGCAAAAAAGCGTGTTTACTGGATCTCCTAAGGCAAGGTGATTTAATGCTATTCCAACTTTGCAAATGAGGTACGTCTGCGAATAACAATGGGGAGATTAAAGAATCCGTCCTTGGGTGTAGCAGCTGAAATTCCGCACACCATCAGCTGTCTCAAAATACCGCTGGCTGCTGACACCAACACCCCGGAAACCAACTGTGATTGAAGAAGTCCTCTAACGGATCGGCTTAACTAACTCAAGCATGTCACTTAGTTAATAGCTTTAGGAAAGAGGATTGTGAATCTTTTAACAAAAGCGAATACAAATGAAATTTGATACCAGAACGTGCTCAATTGCTCCCTGAAACTGATGAAATTGTGGTTAGCAATCAGTGCCATTACATTGCAAGTGAGCTTAGTAGGCCTTTTAAGCAAGATTGAAATCATTTTCAATCAATCTTTGTTTTGATTTCTGCATGCTGACATGTGGGTGCACCTGATTTGTAACTCAGAGTGGCCGCCGTTCTGAAGGTGTACTTTTTAGCCTCAATAAATAAATAATAAAAATAAACGGAAAAAGCGTGAAGCTAATGTTTCCGTAAAGAGTCAACTGAATCGATTGCCCTATTGTTCACCATTGTTCCCGGACTATGGTACGCCGGACAATGGTTACTACTACTCTGTCTACACCGGAATGCCATGCGAAGGAAGCGTAGTCCCAAATTACATCGAATTAGAGCTGAACGTAGCAATTTGGCGGCAGGCTAATTTAAACAACTGCCTTGTCTGTAGAGAAATTTTGAACTGTATATTCTACAACTTTTTACAACTTGTTGGTAATAGAAAATAATATCCCCAGACATGTTCTTACCAAGATCAATGCCCAAATACGACTGAGTCAGGCAGTCTCATGACTTAATCCATTGCATATAATATTTAAAATTATTTATCATGTTATTGAGCTTATGTGAGAACCATAAGTAATTATACACCCAGTCTTGTCTTTTCCCACGTGTATGACGAATTTATTATCCAACTAACCACCCTATTAAAACTCCAAAACGTACCAAAACCTAGACATATAGTCAGTTCATTTATATGAAAACAAAATGCACTGTCATCTGCTAAATGGCAGCTTACGGTCAGGGCAGATGCTGATGGGCATATCTTAAATATAACAAAAAAAGGTAAGGGACCAAGGTGCAGTCTTGTGGAACTCGCATTGAACATCTAAGGTATCAGACAAAACACCATTATGCTTACAATTTTATTGTCTATTGATAAGCCAAATAAACCCTATGCCCATAGCTCTTAATGAAGTGGTTCACCGTATCAAATACCTTTTGGAGGTCTAACGTAATCATGGCAGTATAATAGGCCCTTAGATGTTTTGGTCTTAATGTGATCCATTAAGTGTATTAGGTAAGTGTCAGTAGAAAACTTTGATCGGAAACCAGATTGGTGACTATATAAAATATTAAATATCTGATAAGTATTTCTCTAATTGCACGTATACAGCCTTTTCAAGAATTTTAGAAAAGGTGCTGAGAATACTAACAGGTCTATAATTGCCCACTTCTAATCTGTTCTTTTTCTTAAAAAGTGGAACAACTTTAGCAAGTTTAACCTCATCAGGAACAATATTGGTTAACCAAATACCTTCCCTATTCCACGCGTGGAAATGAAATAAGGAAACTCCTTCAAGTGAACGTGATTCCTGCAAGAATATTTGAAATAGTTTTTTTCATCATTTCATCTCTCATTTACTACGCTTACTATGTTAATAAAACAATATATTTCAAATATGCCAGTTATGATGGGAAATGGTTTTGTTGTTCGATTGTGTGTGTGTGTGTGTGTTTGTGTTTCGTAAGTGTGAAATTAAGCTGTTGAAATACATGGCCACAGAGATATAACAGGGATATTTGAGATTTTGTTTCATTTATTTACTTGCTGGTCTTTTCCATTGAATACAGGGCTATATAACAACTACTAACCTAAATCATATCAAGGCAATTTCACAAGCAATGAAATAATTTAATACAGATAATTATCTAACACTTGACAATAATTGAAAATGTTAAAATTAATGTTTTCTGACACACGATATCATATCGAGGGTCTAGGGCAAAAAGGCCGCATCTGCAATAGCTGCCACATGTTAGAATTGGCAGGTATAACACTTAATAATAACACAATTAACAAATAACAGCTATTGCAGATGGGCCTTCTTGCACTAAACCCTCGATATGTGCTCGTGATTTTATTTAATAATAGGCCTAACATTAAAGTGAAATCGTGTCAAAACCTCTATGCACTTAACAATAAAAGAGTAAAAAGGCAATGAACACATTAATATAATAAAATAAAGTTTAAACTGAAATACAGAATTTTTAAATAATAAAATCCATGCAACCGAGCGAACCAAACAAGTAAAATAAACAAAAAAAAATTATTTGTTTTATATTAAGTATTGAAAAAAATGCACTTAATATCGGTGTGGTTACCATTAGACCACTTAAAATTCATTATTAGAAGAGAAGATATCAGTAGCTTCCCACAATGCATTGCCTCCAATGGAAGTTTTTGTACAGGTAGTCATGTGAATCGTTAGAGATGAAACATTCTTAAAGTGCAAGTTTGTGATCAGTACTGTCAATCTAACCATGTTTCATCTCTAACGATTCACATCAGTACCTGTACAAAAACCTCCATTGGAAGCAATGCATGTGGGAAGCTACTGAAATCTTCTCTTCATTATTAGTTTCTCGTAGCAGTGGTCTCTGGGAAGTGAGGGGTGGTTTTTATTTTTTATATTTTTTACTAAATGACACTAAAATATGGCTGTTTCCATCTAAATTTGATATAACCACCAACTTTCAGCAGCATCAGAAAACTAATGAGGCAGGCCTTTTTATATTAAGTTTAGTAGGAATAGAACCCTATGTGTCTAAAATCACATGAAAGTGACTGCGATTGATTAATAACACAATTAGGCCTATCATCCATCAACATTTCAGGATTGAATCATATTAATTTAAGAAAATTGAAAATTAAAAAGTTTGACCTGACCTCAAAAAGTGAGGAGGGAGGCCTACGAGAATCTGATAATATAAGGTATGTTCAAGTTCTTTATAAAGGCATCCCAAACGACTCTGTAAAGCTAAACATACCCTGAAAACGTTTGATTTGTGTCATTCTTTCCATAAACAATTACGTATATGAAATCATTGAAAAATAAGTATATATTCACATTAGCTTTTACTACTTCCACAGAAATTAATTACAAAATCTATGCCTCATAAGTAAACCAGAGTATATTCTATTTTTAAACAATATTATTTTCTTACTTGAATATAAACAACAAAAGGATTTTTCTTCTGACAAAAGTTGCAAGATAAAATATACATTATTACAAGTATAATTATTAGTCACCTTAAACAAAAAAGCATGGACATTAAAGGCGTTTGAAACCCTTTGAGAGAAAATAAACGGTTTTGCGACCCTTTGGAAATCTTACACACTTGGAAGTTAAGTTATAGGTCTAGTTACTTACCATAACCTAATTTCAAAACGCTGAAACTGCTCGGTTTTAGATACTTGACCAAGAATTTGAATAGAACAACCATTATAATTTGGATAGATAAGAGAGATGTGAAAAGAATTCTTTCCAAAAAAATTCTGCTTACAGAACACACGATGTATGTGTTGTTTCTTTGTTTTTCATTTCATTTTGTTTTGCTTTACGAGATATTTTAACTAATAAATAAAGAGAATCCGTAAGTGTGTCTGAACATAAAAATGAATCAAATAAATACATCGGCTAGAGTGTGTTCAACTGACCTTTTCTGATAAGTTATTTTCTCCTTAGATCTTGTATTTATTTTAGCTGATATTCACTCAAATCATGCTGACGTTGTATGTTTAAAGAGGTCGTTATAATTGATGCATCTCCTATATTATTATTATATTACCGAATTATTAGTACTATATTCGTATATGACCACTCAATACATAGTTAGAGTTGGACTACTTATAAATTCACAAGTCCAATTTACTGTACAAAACCCGAGCTTATCAGTTACAAGATGCCTGTGTATACGGCTCGTGTCTGGTTACGTACACGCTCCAAATATGGTTATCACATATTGCTCACTACATTATTGCTTTATTATAAAATACTTAAAAAATACAAAAACACAAAAGTACAATTTTAAAAAATCAAAAAACACAAAAACACACACACACGTATGAGTTCACTTCTGCAGTAACAAATCCTTAGCTAGACCATACATTGGAACATTCGATTTTATGTAACCGAATCGGTGAATAAGAATAAAATGACTGAAAAAAGATTCAAGGATGTATATTCACAGTCTAATGCTGAAGGTCGTTGTGAGCTTAATCGGATGATCGCCCTTTGCATCGGAATGATGAACCAATGCTCTCATAAATGAAGCCTCATGAGGTAAGGGTAAATTACTTTGCATCGTGTATCAAAAACATGTACACAGTATTATTGTAAGGTTACTTCAAGATTTCTACATAGTAGTTTAAAAATTTCAGAAAATTTTCAACTGCTATTTCGCAGGGTAGTATCTTAAATCAAGTTCCGGTAAGTTTTATAGTCCACCTATAACGCTATAACGTAAAGAATAGGGCACTCGATTCAGTTGAATCTTCACGCAATATTAGTTCTACGGCTAAACGGCTAGTGTATTCGTTTGTCGTATATTTGGAGCCCTGACTATGGCTACCGACAGACTAATCTCCTTTTATACCTGTGTGAAAGTAATTTAGTCCGCCGGAAGCCACAGTCTGGGCTCCATAGACGGACAACGGAATAAAGCGTGAAACTAGTATTGTGTGAAGAGTCAACTGAATCGAGTATCCGATTCTTTATCGTTGTAGCCGGACTACGAGTACGGCGGCTCTAATTACTGTAACACCGGCAACATCTGAACTTGACGATGTTCATTGGTGAGCATTTTGTCTTTAAAGTGTGTATACAATGTGCTATCTTGTTCGTTAAGTAACAGTATATGTGATGTTTTGTCTTGTAGTGTGTATACAATGTGATATCTGGTCTTTTAAGTGTGTATACAAAGTGATTCCTTGTCTTTAAGTGACAGTTTCCAGGAAAGAAAACCGCCCTCAATTTCTTTCTGAATATCAGAATGCTTACAAGACTTTACAAGAAGTAAATAAGCCGAAATATACGTCGCCTTTATGTAAAAGATGATAATTTGGATTATGTCTGCACGACAGAAAATCGAAGCATAGTTTCCCCATAGGGACCGATTGAGGATAGCAAGCAAGTTCAAAAAACAAGTTGCGTTTCTTTTGTACTTTTTGTCCAATAAACCTCGGACACGTGTCGGTGGTGGTCTGCACTCGATCAGTGCAATTTCTTTTGAGAGAAATTTGTATCCTAAAAAGTCTTCTTTGCCACATCCTGTGTGGATTTAACTTTGTAAACCACAATCCCTCCTGAAATTATCCTCAAAAACGCTTCCACTTAGAGTAGTACCCCTGAGATTGAGGGTAAATAGGAGCAAACCTATAAGTGATAAATTTATGGTTGTTTTAATACATCTTTTATTATCAATTTGAAAATAATTATAATCACCCGAGGAAGATAATGTGTGTAATTCTCAGATTGAATGTTATGTCCGTTGTAAACAGAGATGCATTGTAAGCTCTCCGAATGCCAGTGAGTGTGCTGACAGAACGACCGCCCGGTACACATATTTTCAGACCTAAACTTTACCGGATAAAGGCGAGTTGCCAGGTAGTTACATGAGACGTGTGTGTGTGTGTGTACGCGAGGGTGTATTGTGTGTCGTGGTTTGTGTGTGTGTGTGTAAGTGTACGTGGGGTGGTGGATGTGTGTGTGTGTGTGTGGAGACACCTTCATAAAATTTTTTAACCTTTTTTTTGTAGCTGATAAAGGAGCACCATATCGATCAGTCATCCACCTAAGGCTCCAAAACCAAAGGCACCTATGCAACATTTGTTCCAAATGACCATGAAATGGAAGGCGCTCTAAAACCTTGCTTTTTCCAGATAGGCATCATCCATGATATTTCTCAGGACTTTTCTCACTTTTTATATATGCAAGTGTGTTTTGAGGATAAAAAATACCTTGCGTACACGATAAAGTAGGCCTAATCGTAAAACACCAACTCAATATTGATAGTGAAATATAACAATGATGGTATAGAGGGCCTCCTTCTCCCCTTTTCCTACGATGTTCTTTGAAGACCTTTTTCTGTTAAAGGTCCCAGGAAATGAGATGATAAACCTACTCCAAATCTTGACCGGGCATTCCATTCCAAAAAACAGGGCCACAAAAAAGAACACACTACCAGTGACATCATTAGTGAAACTATTGATTTTCAGTCAGTGCCATGAATAGATTCACACCAGTCACCTGGAATGTTCTATTACTCTCTGAAAAATCAATAGTTTCACTAATGATGTCATCACCAACCCAAATATTGAATGCTTTCTCGTCCCTCGTAGACTTGACACAAACCACATCAATTCTATTTGCATTTCCAGGGACCTTTAAGTTGAGTATTATTTAGAAATTAATCTATTTTGAGAATATTAAAGGTTGAAAAGGCAATTCTTTCACACTAAGGTCCATGATATACTGCCAGTCGCAGCGAGCGATTGGCGTGCGCAATACCGGTTTTTGACCCAAGATCAAGTGTTACGCATGCTCAAGAGCAGAAATCGCTCGCTGCGACTGGAAGTATACCACGGGCTTAAAGACGAACGGGGCATGCTCCGGTGGGAGACAAGTAAGTATAAAGATAACATTATTTTTAGCCTATATGATCGTAATCTTATTGGCACATGATTAAATTAAAGGTACTTCTAGAGCATGTACGGGGTATCGTTTTGCCCAAACTGGCGGTCAAAATACAATTTTTAACTAAAAATGTGTATTTTGCATAAAAGTGCTAACAATTTTTAATTTTCCAACTATTTTTAAGAGAATCGGTAGTAATATATATTTAAGTAGCAACTGCTTTCATTAAGTAATACACTTCGTTTAGAACAACGAAATAATCCCCCTCAATACAGTTAAAATGATACTTAAATAAAATGTTCAGCCATCTTAAAGGTCAGGCCCGAATCCTAATAGCCTCTGTCCCCAGAAGCTCAGATTTTACCGGAAGTGGTCTGAATTTTAGTCAATCAAAAAGAAGGCTAACTATTTTTCTCATTTACCCTGTGAATCTTATGGCTAAATGAATGTTTAGTTTGGGAGTTATGACCGAAAGTGTACTTCCATTTTTTGGTCGACCAATATTGTTTTACACAGTACTCTATGGGGCTCACAAAATCACGTTCTGCTGTCACATCAAAACGGATTGAAATATCGGCGCGATATTTCACAGATGGGGTTTTTGGGGTGAAGGCCATCTATCAGATGAAAACTTTATATATTAAATCGGACCATCCCCCTTTAAATACTCTTTAGCCAATAAAAAATAAAAATTTTTAATCAAATACTGGACTTACAATTTTGCAATTTACTACGTTGCGTCAATACCACTGGACTTCATCAGGTAAGTGAACCGGTGGATTGGTCATGTGACAGACGGCGAGGGATCCCCTTCAGTGCCCCGTCCCACGCATGTGATAGGAGGAATGACCAATCCACCGGTTCACTTACCTGATGAAGTCCAGTGGTACTGGACGCAACGTAGTAAATTGCAAAATTGTAAGTCCAGTATTTGATTAAATTTCTATTATTTTATTGAACTACAACTGGATGAATAATCTACATCAAGATACTCTTTAGCCAACATTTTGATAAACAATGATAGTCTCATATGCTTTTCTTGTAGTAGCTCAACAATACGTTAACAATGCATCACTTACATTACGATCATATCCTTAAGAACAAACTTAAAGGTGCAACGAGAGATTTTGAGCCACCCAAATATTGTGTCATAATAGTAATATCATATAGATTTGACATTCAATAGATTTCTTACCTTGTATTTGGCTACAGAAATGTCTTAAAAGATAGAAAAAAGGTGATTTTGATTCGCTTATTTTCACTATTAAACATTAGGCTGAATTTTCGTATTTGCTCCTATAACGAATTAGAAATTTCACAATTTGTGTACCAAAGAAACATTTCTCAGCCTAATCCTTTAAGATGGGGATATTATAGATGGAAAGCTTTACCACAAGGCAAAAACAGTACTTTCGATTTTTTAGGGGCACCTGATGTGAATCGTCTTAGGATTTAAACGTGTTTGAATTGTTAATTTGTCCTTTTCAGTACTTTACAATTACATGGCTAAACTAATACATATGATAATGGTAATGACAGATTGATCATTTTTATCATTTTGTGGACACACTAATTTAATAAACTATAAATTCATAATTTACTTCATTTAATTTGTCATACACTAAAATTTAATTTATAATGTACTAAGAAATAAAACAACAATTGTTTCTCCATTCAATTTGTCACAATTTTAAAGTTTTTTATTTTTATAGCTTAATTTTTAATTCAGTATTTAAAATTAAATGCTACAAAATATTTATAAACATTATAATAACAATTTCAGTGGCTTTCCTTGAGTAATAAAAAATCACAGGGTGCTGATTATTTTTCTTTGTCAAATAAGACAAATTTCTTCACAAATTAATATTTAAGTGTATGTTAAATTTCTATTTGTTACAGGGTATGCAAATGGTGGAATATCACGGTGTCGAACCCGGTACTTTGGCAGACTATTGACCTCTGGAAACTCATTCGCAAAAATGAAAACGAGAAACCTTTGACTTCCGCTTGGTATTGGACTTTTCCAAGAACTTCTTCTTCAGTCCAAACACTTCTCCAAAGATATGCAAGCGCGTCTCTCAAACAATTAAGAATTCATGTGACTGTCAATGATGAAACCAGAGACCTGCTGAAAAACCGATGCCTTCAACTGGGAATCACTACAAATTGAAATAGATGGTGATGAAGGGATCTTTCTTTCTTTTCTTCCAGATAAGTTGAATACACCTTCATCTGGCTTTATCTCCAAGTACCAAATGGCGATCACTCTCTCTGGATCTGCTTTCCCTCCTATAGTACCACATGCAAAGCGTATCCCTCAATAACGTAAGATAAATTACGACATGTGCCGTTGTCTGATACAATCAGGAAAGATCCGAATAATCAACCTGGTTGGTTGTAGTTGGCAGTGTGCTGACAGGTGAATTTCGACTGCTGTCAGAATACCTTCCCCAGTTAGAGGAACTGTATTTTATATCGTGTCACTTCCAATCTTCGTATTATCTATGTGATATTTCATCCATTTCTACCAATGCAACAACCTGGAGAAGTTTTTTGCGCTGAAATCAACCTTTTCATAATTGGTTGTCAGAGAGTTGGGTTAAGTCATCGCTTAGATGGAATTCTCGAAGCCATCGGTAACTGCAGAACACAGTTGACTTCATTGAAAATAGCCGCCACAGTAGGGCTGACACTGGATGGGTTGGCCACAGTCACCACCCTGATGACGAACCTGCAAGATCTTTCATTAGTATCTTGTGTGGATATCACAAATGAATACCTTCAGGTTATAAGCAACCTCAGCCATTTAAAATTCCTGGATTTTTCTGGTTGTAAACGAATTACTGATATAGGCTTTAGTAGTTTGGTCACCATAAAACACCTTACAAGAATTACGTGTGTACGGGTGCACTTGTCTTTCTCCACATGCCATTTTGGTGACAATAAAGACACTACCAGAAATTCAAAATTTAACCCTTCCTGGATGGGGAGGATATGATGTGTGTTCTGATCTACTTCAGGCCCAGAGACCACGACTGAAAGTCAGATTTTGGTGACATCAAGTGATACATATCTGCTACAATTTTACCATGATTGGCGTGCTCAAGTATATTACGTCGGAACACCATAAATATCGGCTTACTGTATTTTGCGAAACGAAACAGAACTCCCATTGGATTACACGCTTTATTCCGTCATGCATGCATAACGTGCACAACGGAATAAAGCGTGTAATCCAATGGGAGTTCTGTTTCGTTTCGCAAAATACAGTAAGCCTAAATATCTGAAATTGTCCTTTAGTTTCATGGTCTTTGTGATACAATTTTCAACAAATTCGTGATTTCCCACTCAACAAAGCGGTTCTCGTAATAAAATAAATGTCGCCTGCTTTCTGCACCAGATACCTAAAATTTAGCTTAGGCCATTAAGCAGAAGTTCTCTGGATTGAACGAATTTGAAATAGAAGCGTTATACATACATGTATACATACCGTGCATACCATGATTCTATGACTTTTAATTACTCCTCAGGCATCTATTTGTATTTCATCTGTGGTCGTTCTTGATAGAAAATATTCTCGCTTTTTTAAATTCATAAAAAATGTCTAATTAGCCGAAAATGATATTTTTATATTATTTTAATGGTAATAGCTAATCAAAAGAAATATCTTTAAACTTGTCAATATATGCGTTTACAAATGAAACTGCTGCTATGTGACGGCTAATATAAGAAGCTAATATCGCATGCACGAATAATTAAGTTACATAAGTGTCGCATTTTGTCACCTTGTTAATCAGGATTGATTCCATTTTTTCAAGACATTTAGGCTATCTAATGTTTTGAGGATTGAATTTAAACTACGATATAATAAAACTCTACAAAGCAATGGAATTCTTTCTCAGGATCGATCATTTCTTTATTATATCAACAAATAACAAATTTATAATATTAAATGGAAATAAAGAAATAAAAAAAAATTGCACTTGCTGACGTCCATCTTAGACTTATCTTGGAATTGAAACCAGACATCAGCATTCATATTGGTATATAATAAATCATTTGACAACACACTATGTAGTGCAATTTCATAATGGTGGATGACATACAATGCCCTGGGGCATCTCACATCCTTTGCAGTCTTGGAGGAATAGTTCATTGGTAGAACACCATCGCTGTCACCTTCGGAGCTTGGTTTTATCCGTTTTAAGATCAGCTCTCCTGATATATCTCCCTCTGGGAAGGTGACTTAGTAGGGAAAATTCACCTTATGCAGTATCTCTTTGTCGAGATTAGTGTGTTCTGAGGTCTCTGGGCTTTGGACCAGACTTTGGCGGGTTAAACCTGGTTTTGTGAGCGCTCAACCATTCCACTCAGAGCATATTGTTGGAGTTGCTTGTAGCTCCATCTGTCTGAATCATGCCTTTAAGCTTCTGCTGAGCCAGATGACATAGCTCGCTCTGAGTGTAATTTTGTATCGGTTATAGCCTTTCTCTTTCCTTTAGGAATGCCCAAGGATGCCAGGCATTTGTTGACTGATGTATTGCAGAAACCTCTGCTTCCTACTTCTATTGCATTGGATAGGTTCTCCTCCATAGGGACCGTCAGCTCTATGATGACCACTGTCTTTGTTTTGGTAGAAAAGATGGTGATTTCTGGAGGGAACACTATTTGTTTGTTTTCCTCATCCATCAGGAATATCCAGTCGTTGGTCTTATTCAGAATGTTGATTGGCTCGGTCTTAGGCATTGGTAAGCCTGGATTTCGATAGGTTGTACCATCCGCTGTGCGAAAGGCTATTGTCGAGATGGAGTTCAGATTCTCCGGTGTGATGTTTTTTTTTCTAATTTACCTCTACGACGTACGGTGCCAGATATGTAGAGATTGCTTTCAGTGTTTGGTCATGGCGCCAGTTGTATCTTCCGCTTTGTAATGAGTAGCTACATCCATTGAGGATGTGGAACAGTGTACAATGACGATGAAGACATAATTGGCAGAGTCCAAGCTTGGTCTTGCCCACAGCTCAGATTGAGAGGGGATAGAAGTTGATCATGAATTGCGTTGATGTGGAAGACAGCAGCTCTGGCTGACAAAAGTTTCTTCCAGGAGGTGTCGACCTGTATGACAGACTCCCAGTTCAAAAACTGCCCTTGTTTCGCACATCCGTAAAGGTAGACCAACATATCTTCCTCATCTACATCTTTTATTAGTCCGGTGAGGCATTTCCTTTGTTCTTGATGACTCATATCTTTGATCAGGTTTTGGTTCTTTTGTACCCAAGACCGGTGTGAAAGTAATCATAGTCCGGCAGGTATCATAGTCCGGGCTCCATAGACGACAACGGAATAAAACGTGAAACTAATGTTGCGTGAAGAGTCAACTGAATCGATTGCCCTATTGTTCACCATTGTTCCCGGACTGTGAGCCCGGAGGACTATATCTCCTGCCACACCGGCTCTATCCGTCTGACCTCTAGCCATTTCATTTAGAATTAGATGCCGTTCTTTCTGTTCTAATTCTTTTATACCATTCCATCTGGCTTTCGCCTTTTTACTTTCCATACATTTTCTGTTGAGTGTCTGTGTACTTCCATCTGTAGAGTACTTGTTTAGATGGTATTTAGTTACTTGCATACATTTGACTGATGTGGTTAGCCTTTTCAGTTGCAGGCCATAGTGTTTCCTGCTCCTGTACAGAGCGCTGGTGGTGGTGCATCTGCTTATACCTGCCCATTGTTTCAGGTACTTGGTGCAAGTAGCTTCCAGACTTTCGATGTATGAAATTGGTAAGTTATAGATGGTGAACTCCCACGTCAGTTTAGGTACAATAGCATTATTGTATATCCATACTTCCATAGCTTCATAGGCCGACTCAGTTGACTTAAATTGGTTGTTTGAAGCATTCCTGACAGCTTTGTGCATACCATGAAGGCGATCTTTCTTTTCTTCCAGATAAGTTGCAACACCTGCATCTGGCTTTATCTCCAAGTACCAAATGGCGGTCATTGTCTCTGGATCTGCTTCCATCATATAAGCACATGCAAAGCGTATCCCTCAATAACGTTAAGATAAATTACGACATGTGCCGTTGTCTGATACAATCAGGAAAGATCCGAATAATCAAACTGGTTGGTTGTAGTTGGCAGGTGCTGACAGGTGAATTTCGACTGCTGTCAGAATACCTTCCCCAGTTAGAGGAACTGTATTTTATATCGTGTCACTTCCAATCTTCGTCATGTATCTATGGGATAATTCATCATATTTCTACCAAATGCAACAACCTGGAGAAGTTTGAGCTGAATCAACCTTTCATAATTGGTTGTCAGAGAGTTGGGTTAAGTCATCGCTTAGATGGAATTCTCGAAGCCATCGGTAACTGCAGAACACAGTTGACTTCATTGAAAATAGCCGCCACAGTAGGGCTGACACTGGATGGGTTGGCCACAGTCACCACCCTGATGACAAACCTGCAAGATCTTTCATTAGTATCTTGTGTGGATATCACAAATGAATACATTCAGGTTATAAGCAACCTCAACCATTTAAAATTCCTGGATTTTTCTGGTTGTAAACGAATTACTGATATAGGCTTGAGGTACTTTTGTCACCATAAACACCTACAAGAATTACGTGTGTACGGGTGCACTTGTCTTTCTCCACATGCCATTTTGGTGAAAACATAAAGACACTACCAGAAATTCAAAATTTAACCCTTCCTGGATGGGGAGGATATGTGTGTTCTGATCTACTTCAGGCCCAGAGACCACGACTGAAGGTCAGATTTTGGTGACATCAATTGATACATATCTGCTACAATTTTACCATGATTGGCTTGCTCAAGTATATTACGTCGGAACACCATAAATATCTGAAATTGTCCTTTAGTTTCATGCTCTTTGTGATACAATTTTCAGCATAGCTTCATATGCCGACTCAGTTGACTCAAATTGGTTGTTTGAAGCATTCCTGTCAGATTTGTGCATACCATGTCTCATGTTATTGTACTTCAGGTCGTTATAGATCAGCTTCCCGAGGAACCGCACGAGTTGACTGTGGAAATAAGCAATCTGTTGTCCGTCTATTTCTAGGCCGGGATCGTATGCCACATATATTGCGTTTTGTGTCCTTGTCGCTTTTGTTCTGCGTTGGGGACAAACCTCTTCATGCATGAGACTTGTATTTGCTTGGTTTGGCTTTCATGGTCCGTGTCCACTTGAGGAAGTTCACTGTATTTACAAGTTCTTGGCATCCTTCTGGACTCCTAGCCACGAGGGTCAGGTCATCCACATATGCTTTGGCAGATGATATGATGTCAGATCCACTCATGCAATACCCGAGCTGTTTGGACTGGTCTAGGAGATCAAGACAGATTGAGGACGGCCAGAAACAGAATGCAGGAGAGTGGGCAGCCTTGACAGACTCCTGTCATGCACTTTATCCAGTCAGTTGTCCATTCAGTTGTTTTGACACATATGAACAGCTTATCATAGCATTTCAATATGATCTTCCTAATGTGGTCTGGAACATGATACCATTCTAAAGCAAACTGTAAAAGGTTGTGTGGTCCATTACCGTATGCATTTTGCAGGTCAGCCATGTTGTCACAATTGTTTTACCATTCTTTTTGGTATCTTGGAGCATTTCAGTTAGTGCTTCTGTGTGTTCCACACATCCTGATGATATTTTCTCCATGAAATCCTTTGGATTGGTCGATATAGTTGTTTTCTGTCAGGTAGATGATGGTTCTTTGAGCGAGAATACCCATCCCGAGGTTATCACTAGAATTCTTCAGTGTGATGGGCCTGAAGCAGGAGGGATCACTAGTGTTCTCCTCTTTGCATATAAGGATGGTTTCCCCCATTCTCCAGCTCACAGGTATTGCGGCTGTTTCTGCCAATCATTGGCACTACTTTCATGTGTAGCCGTGTTGTTCCGGGAAGTTCTTCCACACTAGGTATGGGATGCTTGTTGCGAGTGGCTACCGGGAGCACAGCCCTGGCATCTTTCTGAAGAGATAGTGTTTAACCTCTGACAGGTACTGGGTGGTTTTAGTCTGAATGGGCATTGGTCGGCTTTGGTGGTCTCTTCATGCCCTATAGAGGGTGGTATTTGTAGTTGTGCTTTCTGTCACTGTTGACATTTTTGCTGAAGGAAGGCGATCTTGTTTGGTTCTCATTCAGTAGAATCGAAGCCGTTTTGATATTTTGGGTGGAAATTAAACTGCAAGGATTAATTTTACACATTAAAATAACATACCCAAAAAAGATAACAGGCATTAATAAGAGGCAAGAATCAAGGCCAGATTGTAGGCTTAACTTTTAAGTTTGCCATAACTTTAATCAACAAATGTGTCTATTACATGAATATCACAGACTTATACTCATTGATATTAAAACCACAAAGGTCCATAGACCAGTCAACAGGGTGGATGTCGTGGGAATCAACGCCATTTCCGTCATCTGCTGAATAAAATTACACCAGTCACTGGATCAATCGCTGCAAAGGGTGTGGATCAAAGGCCGTTATGGTGTATGCACATCGAATGCTTGGCGTTTGTGGTGAATTGTTGAGATGAAACTGGCCAGGATTAGGTAATTTGTGGTGTTGTAGCCTCTCTTACGTCCATGATCAGATCAAGGGTGGATTTCACATAGAGTTACAATACTGTAAGTTACAATGCCGGTAGACATTTCATATAAAGTCCCAATGATGCAAAATGAGGTATTGCAGGGGTGGGGTTCCACTGCGGCCCGCGGGCCTCTGCGGCCTCTAAGAGCTCTCACTCATAGCGGCCCGCGAGGTACAGTCCAGAAAGAAATAAAATGCATAAAATAGCTTATCGATTTGAAAAAGATGTCATTTGAATTAGTTCAACTGTCTCAATCTGAAACCGAACTTTTAAAACATTGTTGGAAAATTAGTTCAATTTTCATTAATTCGAAACCAAATTTTTTCTAAAAATTGTAAGAAAATTAGTCCAATTTCCTCAAAAAAGCCATAGGTTTTCCCAATTTGCTAAAAAGGTCAACAAAATGGAAAAATTGTTGCATTTGACCCAATATGCATCTCTGCTATTGCTACGGGTCCCTTTTTCGGCAAATATGGGTCCTACTTTCCAAACTTTTGTAGGCAACGTCATAAACCAACTTTGAGAGCTCTGCACTACTTATTTGCGGCCCGCAATAGCTTTGGATACAACCAATGCGGCCCCTGCGCCAAAAAGGTGGGACACCCCTGAGGTATTGCCATTGATTTCGTCAAGCGCTCGTGCGCAACATCATCAGTGCATGACGGAATCAATTATATTACCTCATTTGCATCTTTGGGACTTCTATATGTAAAACGTCTACCACAATGCCATTGTAAAACAGGATTTATATATTAAAGTTAATGATAGGTTGGACTTAGATATAGTTAGGACTCCAAAGTACAATCAAGATTTTAGGTCTCAAAAGTAACAAGCAAGATTTTACACAGGTTAGAACCTTTTTTGACTAATTTTTTATAGTTAGGGATTTCAGAAATCCCACTTGTCTGAGAAAACAAATTCACAGACACTTGTAAATTGGGAATGTAATGGGAAAAAAAGACAAAAAACAAAACATACACAAATACTAATACTTACAAATACTGCTTTCAAATACTGCTTTCAGCTATCCATTTTCTGTTTCTTTAACAAATTACGTCATTGCGTAATTAAGCTGGCCCCCGCAAGTAGTTTTTTTTTTAATAATTGGATCAGTAAATATCTGTAGGTGAAATTATAAACTGACATCTCATTAATATTCATAACCTAGTGTAAACAAGCTGGCCCCACAAGTGGTTTTTAATTGGGAGCATCTGTAGGTGAAATACAATACTGGCTGCTCATTAATATTAATAACCTGGCAGAACCAGACCCCAATCATGCTCCATCCCCCTACCAAATGTTAATCAGGTATTGGGAATATAGAGTGGATTGATCACTTTTATTGAAAATAGCAAATGAGATCATTAATATTCATAACCGTGTTAAAACTAAATAACTTCGAATTGCACACAACATTGAATCTTGCTTACCAGGAATGCAAAGCTTTCACCAGGAAGCTCTTGGACATTTTCAGCCCCAAACTTAACAAATGGGGTGCTGTTGTGTTTTGGTTCTTTGTAACCTGTCAGAAAAGTATACAGCTCCAGACCTCATCATGCTCCATCACTCTACCAAGTTTGAAGGTCATTGGCCATTTTGTTTACATGGTAGAGTGTATTAATGAAATTTCCTCTGCCCATGATCCATCTGCATTAGACAATAGCCCACCACACCATCTTGTTATGGGGGCCAAAAAGGCACACGCAGTGTCCACTCTCTTAATTTTACTATAAGTAGCTTCTATGTGTAGTTTCAGTGTAATTAGAAAATACGCAAATATTATTTATTACACCTCATGAATATTCATTAACAAAATCATGCTATTTCATTGGCCGATTCCTATTACATGTGCTATTTCCCTAGGGAAATAGTTCGATCTGGTTCCCTACAACCTCGTCCCCAGAGTCACAGTGAGGTGTAATAAAACAAATACTACATGGTTTATATCGGGAAATAGGGCACACTATTTTCCTATGATAGGCCCGTAGCCAGTACCTCGGGAAAATAGTGTGCCCTATTTCCTTCTAACCATGTAATATTCGTATAATGCTACAGAGATGTAACAGAGGAGCAGTCCCATTTCCTGAAAATCCAAAATTTGATCCGACGTGAAGGCCAAATTTTAGCGTAGCATCCAGTGAAGCTCCGGGGAACATATTTTCTTACGTGATTTTGGGGTACAAGACCCCTTCTACAAAATAAATTGGTACTTAAAACTTGTGTTTTTGATGCAGTTATACCTTTATCAAGAACACTTTGATCTCAGAAATTGAAAAAAAAAATTAAAATTAAAAAAAAAAAAAATTTACATTTCCAGATTTTTTTGTAATTATTTACGGCCCCAAATCCGGAAATCCAGAAATTTCTGGAAAAGTTACATCTC
This sequence comes from Ophioderma brevispina, assembly GCA_023653785.1. NCBI lineage: Eukaryota > Metazoa > Echinodermata > Ophiuroidea > Amphilepidida > Ophiodermatidae > Ophioderma > Ophioderma brevispina. Next base: position 46,701 of record JAMKCH010007196.1, read on the forward strand.
TGATGCTATATGAACCAACAGGAGAAAAACAAAATAATCTCACAATTAACTTGCTTCAACAAAATTGTAAAAAAAGTTATTTTTTTTTTTCCATCATATTCAACCAAATTCTATTAACTTGTAATGTTAAAAGTTTGACCAATTTCAAATTAAACAAGTAATGCAATGTCTGCATGTACTTTTAATTAGTTCCCCCAGACCAGCTAGGAGAGTGAATTAACAAAATACACACCACAACATTTGGAAAAACATATTATTGTGTAGGAATATGTACAGTATGTGACTTGCACACCAATTTATAGGGCAGTTGTTTCAACATAAGAAAAACAGCGGTCCCGGAACGCATGCATGTGCCACCTGCCGTTGTGGTTGAACAAGGACATAAACACAAAACATGACCTCTGCTTGACCTTAGACCCTGGATGCTCTCATTTTCATTTTGACATGTTAGCCTGATGCATAGGATTACTTTTTACCAAGTTTCAGCTTTCAGACAGACTTGAAAAAATGCAAATGAGCTCATTATCATGATGAATATATGCAAATAAGGTCAAATGGTATGGTTTAACATGTTCGACCATTGGTCAATGCATGCAAGAGTAGCGCGTCCAATATGTGCAGGTTTTAATATTTTTACCACACACAGACAGACAGATGGACACCTGACACACTACCCAAAGTAATCCCTGTATCATTTCTACAAGCAATTGACACAAATACTTAATTTTCAAATTAAAGAACCATTACAAAGCTTTGAATGCTACTTCAATTAGTCGTCTTGAAAAGAAAATATTCACATATACTGAAAATAAACTCATAAATGATATCCACTTATTTGAAATTTATTTGGATGTTTATAATCAGGGACAGATTAAGGCGCCCAATTGCGTGTCTGACATGATTGACGATGCAGAAGAAATGTCAGCCTTAAGAATAATCTGTGAACATTTAAAACTTTTTCAAACATAAAGTTTACTTATGTGAATTAATCTGTTTGTGAGTCGAAACCTGACTCAAATAGGGCATTTTTTACATTTTAAATCATATTTTATTCGAACATGCCCCACCTATATTGCACATTCAACCAATCACAGTCCACGCTATGCTGATTGACAACCTTGACATATGCACAATTGGTCGCCTAATTCTGTCCCTGACTATAGATTGTGTAAAAACTGCAGGAAAAATTAATGAACATTGCTGGCTGATGGCAGTGACCAATGGTGGATCCAGGATTTGAAAAATGTCAAAATTACCGGGGGGCTGAAACGCTGTAACTGGTCCAAAATAGCTAAAAATGGGCTGATTTTGCAAAAATTTGCAGAATTACTGGGAGGCGCGCACCCCATCCGCCCCCTCCCTGGATCCGCGCCTGGTGACATCACTGTCAACATTCTTTGTGCATCTGGCATGCTTTTTGACAGGTCCTAAAAAGCCATGTGATCAGCATCTCTCACAACATTGCTTTTGTTGTTTACTCTTCAAGTTTAAAGTGACAGGAGGAGATTTTTTTAGGATACGAATTTCTCTCAAATTTCACTGGATCGGTCATAGACCACCTACCGAGAACGTTTCGAAGGTTTATTGGACGAACAGGTGCAAAAGAAAACCGCAAACCTTGTTTTTTGAACTTGCCTGCTATCGTAATCGTTACCCATAGAAAACCATGCTTTGACTTTCTGTCGTGCACGACAGAAACTACTAAATCATCATCTTATTACATAAAGATGGCGTATTTGGCTTATTCACTCCAGGTTTGATCTAATATATTGGTAAGCATTCCAAATATGTAAAAAACCAGGGTTTGACAAAAATTGGGGGCGCTTCTTTCTGGAAATCTCCTCATGTCTCTTTAACCTTGTCTACCGACAGGGGTGTGATTGAGTTTTGCTGAAAAATCCTGAGTTTGGTAAAAACTCCTGAAAAACAGCGTAAAATTGTCCAAAAATGCTTAGAATCGGGCTGAAATGAAATTAAATAAAGTTGCGGAAATTTTGAAAATAAAAAATCCTGAAATCGGGAAAACTCCTGAAGAATCACAGCCCTGTACCGAAGGGGGTGGGTGGGTGTGGGTGGCTACCACCCCCTTTAATTTTTTTGTGTGCCACTAAAAACCCTTTTATGGTGCCAATGATTTAATATAATTGTCAGTTGACATTTTATACCCCTTTTCATGCAAAAACACCCACCAAGATACCGATAAGGTGCAGGGTGATTGTGATCCCAAAGTGATGCCAGGTGGCATCCCTTTTTGGAAAGAAGTACCAACATGCCTAGTATGATGCAGGAATATCATTGACAATTGATTTTGGGTACCAATAGAGAATGTCTAATTCATGTCTACTCGGTAGTAGCTATGTAGCTACGTAGCTATTTTCATTAAGAATCTGGCCCTGTATTTATCTGACTGTCACTAGGTAGATTAACAGCTCAATTGTATTAACACTCATTGGGGAAATTAGCCAAATCAGGAATAGATTCTACACATTCAAATGTTTTCACATCACATAATTGCAATGTGGGCTCATTTCAGTATGAAATTACAGTGGATGCCAGTCTTCTGATTTATATGAGCAATATGCCAATGAGGCAAAAATCCTAATAACACAAAGAGGTATAAATACGGGCAACATTTTGTTGTTCACAACAAGCATCTTTAAGAGCATTTTAGCAGATAGGCAAGGTTTGCTTATTCTCTGTTGACAAGTGACAGTTTTCAGTGAACGACTCTTTTCAGAGCCACTTTTACTCTATTTTAGCAGATATGCAGGGTCTGCCTTGTTTCAGCTGTTTAACAAGGGCAGTCTTCAGTGAACGGTTCTTTTAAGAGCCACCAGTATGCAAGTGACAGCCTATATGCCTTCCATTTAGATTATTTGTCCTGAATAAGTTAGAGCTACTCAGGACAAAAGCTTGAGTTTCTCAAACTTGACCAATGGTGAACTCATTCGAATGATTTCAATTGTCATTTCAGTATGTTTGAATATTTTCTTTGCTGAACACTCTCTTTAAAATGGAATGGATTAAGCATCATCCTTATTTACAAGTAATTGAAAAGTCAACTGAATTCTTTTTATAGGTGCATGGGTAATTGGCTAGTGATAACAATATTACCTAATCGTAATAATTATATCTCTGTTTACCACAGGTACATTTTATCAATTACAATTGGCTTTCTCTACTACCAACAACGCCCCGTTTACTGTGACAGGTTCACGGTACAGAGTTTTAAAACTTTTTTACTTGAATCATACAATTTGTTGTAAATAGTATGAAAAACATTTACATCCAAAATATAAAAATAGAGACCCTCGATGCAGGTCAAAACTTAAATAAATAAACTGACAAAAAAAAATACTGCTTGAAATGTGTGTCATGAGAGTTCATGCCATTCCCCAATGGCATATTGGAGAAGTACTAACGATCTATTTCATAACAGTGACTGTTTCTCATACTAGCATAGGGTAAATAAAGAACACGGTAATGCCACCAAATGAAAAGTAACCAGTTGAGGATTTTGCCCAAAGATTGATTGCCCTGAGTTGCCAGAAGCATGGTGTATTGAACATTAAATAATTCTATAATGGGGGCTTTAAAACAATCTTTGAACCCCCAACACACTGCAAAATCGCTCGTATTGACAAAGATTAATGACTCCTTGATCAGCTTTTGAACAAAACACTAACTATAAGTGGTACTCTACACTCTTAATTAATTAAGATATGATCGTGTACACACTAGTAGAAAACTAAGAAAGATCGAAACAAGTATGTTTGGCCAGATGGCCCTGGGACGTCAACCACATCACCTCTTAAGGGCAGTGTGAACCCTAGGCTTTTGTTTTTTTTTACATTGAATTTCTTATTTTTGCACACCATTTTAAAACATAAACATGTGTTTCTTATCGTTACAACAAAGGTTATCCAATGCGCCACAATCCTGGTGATTTTTTTGCCCAATGTAAAACAGATATTTGACCATTTTAAAATCACAAAAACACATGGTCATAACGGCGGGAATTTAGCACATTAACACGCTGTCAGGCGCAAGCCGCAGCATCGCGTCGCGCGGTGAATTTTGATGCGTAATGAAGCGTGCGCGTGTTTAAGGTACTTTTGCGCGACGCATCTTGGAAAACGAAAATTAATATTTGAAAATGCAAAAACCAAAGCGCAATTTAGACCAGATGAATTTCAATTTCTTTGATTTTGGAGTTTTGAAGACAAAGAGGTTTTATTCAATAGTGCATTAAAGATGTATTTTCATCACTTGCACAAAATACTCATTTTGAAGTAAAAAGGTAAAGTATTTAAGAAAGACGGCTTGAAATGGCGTGAAAAGTCACTTTTACCTAAAAACACAGATTTTCTCAATGTTCAATTTCGCAAAATTTGGCTAATTTTAGACAAGATAACTCAAAAATACCGAAAAGTAAAGTAAGGTTTAACGTGCCTACGATAGCAATCGGTCTTCTCCAGGGACAGTTTTCTCAAATTTTCATTTTTCGGTTTTCTAACAAAGATATTATCCAATATATACTCAAATTTGGAAGAGAAGGTAAAAAACACACTTTTTGACATTTTTTCTTTTATTTCGAAAAGATAAGATCTATTTTTAAAAAATGAAAAAACCGTCCCTAGACACATTTGTCTTGTCTCTAAAAAAATAACTAAAAATAATGAAAATTCCAAATTATTGTTTTTGTTATACGGTCTGAAAATTTTGGGCCAAAACAGGCAAAATCATGTTTGTAGTATTTTCTAAAAATACGCAAGTTTACATTAATCTGATGCCATCATTAAGGTCATCGTTTTCAAATTTTCTTTCTAGTTAGAAATGTTATACTTTACATACAATAATCAAATATTGCAAAGTTACAAACCAAAATAGATACTCGGAAAATCAAGGTTGAACTGTCCTTAATTCAATGAGGCAAGCATACGCACTACTGAATGTGTTTATCGAAACAAGAAAAACTATTCCCTTATAAAAGAGCTATTTTTTTATGTTAAATAATTTAATTCTGTTGAAATAAGGAAAGTGCAACAACATTATACTTGACAGTTTTGAATCTTTAATCGAAAAATAAAGATTTTGCTAGGGGTGTACAGGAGTCTTTTCAATAGGTCTTCTAATAATGGACGGGGTGGCAGCTTTGTGTTCTATGGCCATGGCATTTCAAGTCTGTCATTATAGGATCCAATTTCTTCCCCCTCTATTCTACCTCAATCGGATGATGGGTGGGGGGACTTGAAGGTACACAGTTGTCTTGGTTGTGGCCGCATGTGTGTTGATGGCATGTCCAGTCCTTGCGCTGACAAAAGCTACTGCAGTATAACTAACTCTATGACAACCTGTGCAACTCACTGAGAGCCTCACGTCCACAGTTCATACATGTCTGTACAGACCGGAAAAAACAAACAAAAAAACATGGCCCAGTTTTAATTCATGGAAATCCATTGCTTTGACTTTCTGATTCGGGCACGACAGAAACTATTAAATCATCAATCTTATTACATAAAGATGGCGTATTTGGATTATTCACTCCAAGGTGTGATCTAATATATTGGTAAAGCAATTCCAAATATGTAAAAAACCAGGTTTTTGACAAAAATGGGGCGCTTCTTTCGGAAAATTCTCCTCATGTCTCTTTAACCTTGTCTACCGACAGGGGATTGTGATTGAGTTTTGCTGAAAAATCCTGAATTTGAAAAACTCTGAAAAAACAGAGTAAATTGTCAAAAGCGTAGAATCGGCGTGAAATGAAATTAAATAAAGTTGCGGGAAATTTTGAAAAATAAAAATCCTGAAATCGGGAAAAAACTACTGAAGGAATTCACAGCCCTGTACCGAAGGGGGTGGGTGGGTGGGTGTGGGTGGCTACCACACCCTTTAATTTTTTTGTGTTGACACTAAAAACCCTTTATGGTGCACAAAATGATTTAAAAATTGCAGTTGACTTTATACCCTTTTCATGCAAACACCACCAAGATACAGATAAGTTGGGGTGGGGTGATTTGATCCCAAAGTGATGCAGGTGGGCCTCCTTTTTGGGAAAGAAGAATACCAAAATGCTGTATGATGCTAGGAATTTCATTGGACAATTGATTTTGGGGACCCAATAGAGAATGTCTAATTCATGTCTACTCGGTAGTAACTATGTAGCTACGTAGCTACTTTCATTAAGAATCTGGCCCTGTATTTATCGTGATGTCACTAGCGTAGATTATTAACAGCCAATTGTATTAAACACTCATTGTGGGAAGGAAATTAGCCAAAGCAGGAATATAGATTCTACACATTCAAATGTTTCAAATCACCATAATTGCAATGTGGGCTAATTTCAGTATGAAATATCAGTGGATATGGCCAGTCGGCATGATTACATGACCAATAGGGCCATGGAGCAGTTAATAACACAAAGAGGGATAAATAAGGGCAACCATTGTGTTCACACAGCTCTTTAAGAGCATTTTAGCAGATAGGCATGGTTTGCTTATCTCTGGTGACAAGTGACAGGTTCAGTGACGACTCTTTTGTCAGAGCACTTTTACTTATTTTAGCACGATAAGTGAGGTCTGCTTGTTCTCTGTTAACAAGGGCAGTCTCAGTGGGAAGGCTTTTCTTTTTTAAGGCCAACAGTATGCAAGTGACAGCTATCTGCCTCCATTTAGATATTTGTCCTGAATAAGTTAGAGCTGACTCAGGACAAAAGCTTGAGTTTCTCAACTTGACCAATGTGAACTCATTCGAATGATTTCAATGGTCATTTCAGTATGTTTGAATATTGTCTTTGCTGAACACTCTCTTTTTTAAATGGAAAGGATGAAAGCATCATCCTTATTACAGCAATGAAGGCACTGATGCTTTTATAGTGCAATGGGTACTGGCTAGTGATAACAATATACTAAGTAATAATAATTATATATCTGTTTATCCACAGGTAATTTATCCATATAAATTGCTTTTACCAACAAAACGCCAGTTACGGTGAACATTTCACAGGTACAGTTTTAAATAATTTTTTACTTGAACATACAATTGTTGTAATATATAATGAAAAAAACATTACATCCAAAATATAAAACAGAGAGACCTCGATGCAGGTCAAAACTTAAATAAAATCAACTGACAAAAAAAGAAATACTGCTTGAAATTATTTGTCATGAGAGTTTGCAGCAGTCAATGGCAGATTGGAGAAGTACTTAACGATCATTCATAACAATGACTGAATTTCTCATACTTAGTAGGGTAAATAAAGAACAACGGGAATGCCACCTAAATGAAAAGTAACCAGTTGAGGATTTTGCAAGATTGATTGCCTGAGTTGCCAGAAGCATGTGTATTGAATCATTAATAATGCTATAATGGTGGCTTTAACAATCTTTGACCCCCTACACACTGCAAAATCGCTCGTATTGACACAGATTATGAAAGCTTGATGCAGCTTCTTTGACAAAACACTAGGACTTTAGGTACTCTAAACTCTTATAAAATTAGATATGATCGTGTACACACTAGTAGAAAACTAAGAAAGATCGAAACAAGTATGTTTGGCCAGATGGCCCTGGGACGTCAACCACATCACCTCTTAAGGGCAGTGTGAACCCTAGGCTTTTGTTTTTTTTTACATTGAATTTCTTATTTTTGCACACCATTTTAAAACATAAACATGTGTTTCTTATCGTTACAACAAAGGTTATCCAATGCGCCACAATCCTGGTGATTTTTTTGCCCAATGTAAAACAGATATTTGACCATTTTAAAATCACAAAAACACATGGTCATAACGGCGGGAATTTAGCACATTAACACGCTGTCAGGCGCAAGCCGCAGCATCGCGTCGCGCGGTGAATTTTGATGCGTAATGAAGCGTGCGCGTGTTTAAGGTACTTTTGCGCGACGCATCTTGGAAAACGAAAATTAATATTTGAAAATGCAAAAACCAAAGCGCAATTTAGACCAGATGAATTTCAATTTCTTTGATTTTGGAGTTTTGAAGACAAAAGAGGTTTTATTCAATAGTGCATTAAAGATGTATTTTCATCACTTGCACAAAATACTCATTTTGAAGTAAAAAGGTAAAGTATTTAAGAAAGACGGCTTGAAATGGCGTGAAAAGTCACTTTTACCTAAAAACACAGATTTTCTCAATGTTCAATTTCGCAAAATTTGGCTAATTTTAGACAAGATAACTCAAAAATACCGAAAAGTAAAGTAAGGTTTAACGTGCCTACGATAGCAATCGGTCTTCTCCAGGGACAGTTTTCTCAAATTTTCATTTTTCGGTTTTCTAACAAAGATATTATCCAATATATACTCAAATTTGGAAGAGAAGGTAAAAAACACACTTTTTGACATTTTTCTTTTATTTCGAAAAGATAAGATCTATTTTTAAAAAATGAAAAAAACCGTCCCTAGACACATTTGTCTTGTCTCTAAAAAAATAACTAAAAATAATGAAAATTCCAAATTATTGTTTTTGTTATACGGTCTGAAAATTTTGGGCCAAAACAGGCAAAATCATGTTTGTAGTATTTTCTAAAAATACGCAAGTTTACATTAATCTGATGCCATCATTAAGGTCATCGTTTTCAAATTTTCTTTCTAGTTAGAAATGTTATACTTTACATACAATAATCAAATATTGCAAAGTTACAAACCAAAATAGATACTCGGAAAATCAAGGTTGAACTGTCCTTAATTCAATGAGGCAAGCATACGCACTACTGAATGTGTTTATCGAAACAAGAAAAACTATTCCCCTTATAAAAGAGCTATTTTTTTATGTTAAATAATTTAATTCTGTTGAAATAAGGAAAGTGCAACAACATTATACTTGACAGTTTTGAATCTTTAATCGAAAAATAAAGATTTTGCTAGGGGTGTACAGGAGTCTTTTCAATAGGTCTTCTAATAATGGACGGGGTGGCAGCTTTGTGTTCTATGGCCATGGCATTTCAAGTCTGTCATTATAGGATCCAATTTCTTCCCCCTCTATTCTACCTCAATCGGATGATGGGTGGGGGGACTTGAAGGTACACAGTTTGTCTTGGTTGTGGCCGCATGTGTGTTGATGGCATGTCCAGTCCTTGCGCTGACAAAAGCTACTGCAGTATAACTAACTCTATGACAACCTGTGCAACTCACTGAGAGCCTCACGTCCACAGTTCATACATGTCTGTACAGACCGGAAAAAACAAAACAAAAAAACATGGCCCAGTTTTAATTCATGGAAATCTTTTGTGAATGTTCAAATAGGGGGTTCCAAAAGCTTTGTGAGTTAATTTCATAGAAATTTGATGCATACCTAATAAGTTGTTTGCAAGACAAAATTGTGTAAACATCTTTTAAAATTACATTTAAAGCCACAACAATAGCACATTATTTTTGAAGAGCATCCCCAATTTCAAATTTTTTTTGATTTTGCAGTTGCATTAGTGATTGGCTAGTAAAAAAAATACATGTGAATGGTAAGTCTAACTTCTCTATGTGTTGCATAAGCAGGGGTAGAATTCGGTCGCTGAGTGGCCGAGAATCAGTCTTGATTCCAACAACAAATTTTTGCGCGAAGATCATCTGATTCGTCCTACGTAATTTCTAGGTTTTAAGAGGAATCAACATTATCACGCAAATTCAGTTTATGAGAATCTTTGCGAGAATCGATTGCTTGGATTCTGCCGAAAATTCTAGCCCTGCTAAGAATGAATTTGGATGAAATAATTGACATTGGAAACCTGATTAATTGGGGAAAAAAAAGGGGGGGCCCCTTTCCGGAAACACGCCATTCCAATATGAAATAGCCTGGAAAATAGCACCATGCATATGTCAACACTCATCCATTAACTGTTCAGTTGGTTCACGCAAGCAAGTTAGCGATCATTTAAGGGAGGGGTATATGGGGTTGAAGCAGTGAACTTTGAAGTGCTTTTTCTTAATTTTCCTAATAGTGGTATAGACATGTTACACATCATATGTAGCCCATGTCACAAAGTGTTAAAATTCATGTCCATTTTGCTCTGGTTGCCATGTAACCACGTAAGGCCTCTGATTGGCTAACACTAGAACGGACGTAACTGAATAATAAAAAGCTAATAGGTCGAACCTTGGGTGGCATGTGCAGGGTGTAAATACGCAGTGAACCATGAAACCGGATTGTGATTACCGGTGCCAGGGCAACCGGCAATCGACCACTCACATTAATTTCATGGCGTAATTGAATTTGGAACACAATGTTGAAAATCGGGCTTCATGGTTCACTAACCCATATGTGCTGAATATGTTGCCAAATTTATTGCATAGTCATGTAGGTTCTCTAGTTACGTTCGTTTCGTTTTGTTGTTGCGTATTTTAACGAAACAAGTTATAGACCTCGAAAAAATAGACAAATTTGAGGGCGCTTTTGATGTGAAATATGATTTTTAAAAAAATCCTTTATACATGAATATCATAATATTAATGAAAGAATCATCAAAATCGGTGCATCCATTCTCCTGTAATTATTTTTAAAATAATTTCTTCAATATCGCAGCGTGAAAAAACAATAAAAACATAAAAAATACACGTACCAGTACATTTAATTACTTTAAATTTATGCGACAAAATAATATAAGGATTTATTTACTTCGACTTAGCCAAAATAAATGCTTTTAAATGGCGTTTATAAATAATATCTTTTAAATATATTAAATATAACCCATTTAAATTTTCACATGATAAAGTATAGGAGACTGGCGTTTTTGGCAAAGTTTGGCATTTTACATGCTTTCACGATCAGCCATATCATGGGAACCGAATGTCCGATTCGATCGAATAAAACGCATTTTGTGATTACAATCTACACAATTAAGCCAATTGCATTATCATATCATTTTTCGTAAAGGCGAACAATTTGTTTTTTTACCAAAGTCAGAACGCCATACCCCCCCCCCCCCCCCTATGAGATTATGCTATTTTCATAATGGCTAGGACAGAAATTTCACATTTCCCGTGCTGCCATGAATTAGGATTGGGAGATCCTGGCATTAATTGCCAAAATTCCTTCTTTTATGATGCCTGACACTTTTGAGCATTATGGTTCACATTATAGTTTAGTAGACTAGACCAATACAAATGTGCCATTAAAATCTCGACAATTTGAAACATTTTGGGCACTCTTCAAAAAAATGTGTCTTATAAGTTATAACTTAATCTTAAAGAATAGTTATATAACTTTGTAGGGTACACAACTTTTGGGAACACCCTGTAATAAATCATTTTCTGACAGCACATGACATTTCCAACAACAAACATGTGATGAATGAGCTATGCAGCTGACTGTAAGAGCATATGACAAATGAACTTATTACAAAAACATGGGGAAAAACTTATGGGAAGGAAAATTGATTCAGACAGAGAGCAAACCATAAATATGGTAAACAGTCGAGAACCTTGTGAGTAAAAAAAAAAAAAAAAAAAAATACATCGGTCTCGGACCGCTTGTGTCGCTGCCATCGCGGTTGGGAATGATAGGCCTAACATGACCTTTGACATTGAATGTGACCTGAACTCAGCAACAAATGAG